>JAODUO010001251.1:92500-135000 GCA_025642075.2 Ridgeia piscesae
CTCATTTATACAGCTGAGTGAACTGGAGCACTGTAGAGTGAAAACACCTGCCCAAGTTTTAACACCGCAGCACAGGATTCGAACCCGGGTTCTCTTAGTCGAGAGTCGGCAGCTCTACCCCTGAGCCATACTCATCAAGCCGTGGTGCATCGCCATCTATGACGCTGTAGAAGCGCAGCTGCTGGAAAATCCTCTCGGGTTGCCTCGGCATGTCACACATGGAATATATGCAACTACGTGGGCTGGATTCTAGATTAACCACTGTCTCCACGAAACTAGATATTAACAGATGACACTGCCGGATATTTCTAGCAATTAGGGTTGGTTAATGTAGTAGGATGATAGTTCACCATCGTCATTCTTGTACGGAACTAGAATAACCGAATGTTAGCTATTGTTTTGTTAATGCATTATAATCTACAGACACGGTAACACTCGTTGTGTTAGGATATTGCATTCTTTTACCCAATGCTTTCTTTTTCTGAATACATTCTGCTTATGCCATCAGAAGAACAACGGACCAACACCTATTAAGAATGTCCACCTTTCATAAGACCTGCCTCCGAACAAACCCTCATAATCTTCTGGCCAAGAACCTTACCGAATCATAAGGTGCTTGCCCAATGCCAACAAAACGAAATGTCCACCACCAATCAAAGAAAACGATGGAAATGGATTATATATGTTTGTCGCAATGTTGTAGACGCCATCACTAAACCAACAACTGTCTGGTGGACGCCAGAAGGGAAATGGAAACGTGGACGACAAAAGACTACAGGAGACTAGAGACTACAGGAGACTAGAGACCATTGGAGGCAGAGCTGAGACAAATGCGCTACGTCACAGCGAAATGGATGGATGGGTGAAAGTTTTCGCTGACCTAAACGCCAGCGGGCATAACGGGTAGTAAATAAATGTCATCAGCATTTGGCAGGAAGAGTAGAATTTCACCCACGTGGTGGACTGTTTTGTCGAATGTATTTGTGTGCTATGCCGCCTGCGATGAAGTGGCACAAAACGAAGACACTAGTCAACTAACGTAAAATGCTTTTTTGCATTTCCTCTCAACAATACGGATTTCAACTCCAAGCAACGCTTCAAGCTTACGCCATTTTTGAGCTTCCAAATTGGTCGGCGCGAATGTTCTTTTAAACAGCACACACCCACCGTCTTACGATATTATGAGTTGAACCGGCAGCTTGAATGTGAGCTTTTGCCGAGCCTCCGCAAATGGTGGTTTTATGACCCCCCGAACTACTTGAATCCAACTGCCTACACAGCTGTGTGCCGCGATGTGGTGTAAGTTCCACTGTAAAGAATATATATCCAAAACGCCGGTAATTGAACAAACAATTTAAGGTCTACGGTAGGTAGAAATGACGCCAGTTACCTGTGTGCCGACGAGAAGCCCCAGAACAAACCGACGCAACCAGAGTCGACGATATCTGTATAGTCGGCCCAGTGTGTCTGTGGTACGACTGACTGTTCTATTACGTAGAGTTAACGGCGTCGTAAATCAAGGCCCAGGCGTGCATTTAGACTACGGCACAAAGTCAACACATACACAAAGAGACGTATTATTAGTCGTGTGTGGCCGGATTATCCTTACTGTAGTACGACTATTTACCTAGCGTAAAGACCGTTTACAGTGTTTCGTAAACAATCAACCGTGACGTTGACGTAGCACTGCCAGTCGCGACTAGTTATGTGACTGGACAACTCTAATGTGCATATTTCACGGCGATTTTTCTTCTTACTGATCAACACTCGGGTAATAAAAAACACTTATGTGCAATAAATGTGGTGATACTCTACGGTAGCGCGCTATATGTCTTTGATAATATGTCGTGTCTGCGTCTACGTCTAATGTTATCTAATCATTTATCGCGTCTCGTTCAGTGTGCAATAGAATGTTGACCTAAGCCGATGTGCGTGTGTGCTTTCAACTAAACATGTCATTCAACTGAGTAGTGCAATTTAATGTTCGTATATATTGCGTCGCCGTAACCTCGCCTTTGTCAACAACTGTGATTGCTGACAATGATCACAGCATATATACAGCACACAAAAAATGATACGCTTCATGTTCAGGAAATGCAGTCATAATTCAACGGGCGTTGTGCAGTAAGCTTGCTTACACGATCTAGAGAATGCCAACTGCTGGAAACTTTACATGCTTGTAGAGTGTACAGTATACGTATCCTACTTCTACTAGATTAGTTTACCATTGGAGCCAGAAACGAACTAGTCAATTATTACCGTGGCGGCTCCATGTCGACATCTCCAGTCAACTGTCTTCGGCCGGAGAAAATCCCTCCGTAAAAGCTATGCATATAAAAATACGTTCGCGAATAACTCTACATTAATATTGCTGTGATTTCTTTAAAAACCTATTGATAGACCAGATGCACTTACAGGACTCCACAGTTACCGCATTAATGTATATAGCGAGCTACTGCACACTATATCTATATTTCATTGAAGTAAATGTTAAAAACCACCAGATACAAGGGACCACTGGCTTTTAGAGTCTCTTCCGAAAGACACAGGGAAATGTGGGGTGAACGAAATTGCGTAAGTTTCGAAACAGCGGTAGGTGCCGTCCCCTCGATTGACAATGCGGCAATCTTTCCCACGCGACCACCGCTCCCCTCTTTCTTTTTAAAGTTTTGCCTTAAATTGCCTCCCCATATAAGATGTTCTTTTGTCTGCGGTCCCTGGGTACTGTCTGTATAATCTCAAGCCACCGCAGACATATACGTGCCATGGATGGAGAAGAACGGCACATCTGCTGAGAGGGTCATAGTATAGTTTTTGGACGTAGACGTTTTTGACCAGTTATTACAGATTCCCAAATTAACGATCAACTCCACATCCTTGCGACCTACAACTGAACCTCCCTTGCGGTAAAGACGCGGGAACAGGAGGGCATGGGGTAATAACCCCAGGACGTTGGGGAGAGCCAAACATATGGTTAATTCCCTAAGTAAACCTTGGTCTTGACTTGGAATATTTGACGAGCGTCACGTGGAGTGCAATGGAGCCATTTTGAGAGCCTTGAGGATTCAAGAAGGTTCAGTTGGACGTTTCTAGTAAACTTCCAATATTTTAAATATCACCGCAAAATAGTCATCCACATCTTTCATCCGTCTCCCGATGAGACCAATCTATAGCGCCACGGGTATCACCAATATTTATTTAGTTCCCGCGCCAGTGCACCGAAGCTCCCCAAAACTCAAAACTCCAATTCCTTTACCCTTCAACGGCAGTCATTGAGGTTCCCACGGAAACATTCAACTGCTATCTCCGGCGGCACGTGTGTATTCAACCGTTGTATCAACGGCCCACCTGCTTCAAAATCCTTACGTTAAATAAATGTTCGCAGCAGTGTCGCCACCAAGCGACCAACGTATGACAATAATAAGGTATTCCTAGTGACATAGCCCAGCAGGAAGTCAGACCGAAACAACACTAAATATTTAAGCCATGATAAAAACGTAAATGGAAATTTAAATACAGCAGATAATCATCGGGAGCTAATCATCGGAACAATGTTGAGGTAATATTAAAATGCAACGTTCAGGAATCATAATAAAGTTGTTCATTTAGATTATAAATACATATGGGATCATTAACACATAAGGGGCATAGTAACAGAATATGCAATGTGTTAATGACATTATTGCGATTACAAGGAACGATAAAATTAGCGGTTTTTAAATATGTATTCATAATAGATTATTATATCTTTGATATCCTTTGGCGAGGCGATTCATCATTTACATGATAATTCAAGGGGCGCTCCTCAACTGCAAAAGAGCTATACAGAAATACCGATACAGTAGGCCTAATATAAACGTAAGGGATTTAACAAGAAAAGACAGAAGAGGTCATACACAATTAGGTGGACACTCTAAAAATGATGATGGTGATGATGAAGGGAAATATGATAACATCAATATCAACATTTCGTCTATATCAGGTCCAGTTTATTATTCTTGCGTATGCGCAAGGCAGACAGTTGTAAGTCTCACAAAACGATCACTGTAACATCACTTGTTATCTCTTCTAAACCGGACCAAACAAATAAGATCGGAATTAGTCTCGAATTTCAAATAAGCTCAGTTTTGACCCCGATGTACTTGGGATTAAGGTACAATAACCATGGCAAACTTAAATAGTGAAATGCTCACTGATGAAACATGAAATCAACACTTCAATCATTCATAGGTTTTCAAACTTTTATTGGCTTGCGTTTGGTTTAATACCAAAAGTTAGCTTATTTGACAGCTGTCCTTTATGTCAACATGATCATTTGTAAGCATGATTAAGTTGCAGTTTATTTGCTTTAGTTACCGCCAAATCTTCGGAATAATTGGTGTGTGTATACTTTCGATATTGCATCTCCTCAAACCAACAATTGCCAAACATATGTCTAATCGATGTATAAAAACCCGAAACCGTTATTGGATTGATAACATAATGTGTAATATAAAAATTATTTTCTAATATCCACCCTTAGACATTTGCATTAAGAAGTACCCCTTGTTTTGATATTATTTTGTATATTTATTTGAATAACCCCTTTCAACTAAAACTATTTGTGTGATGACCCCTAAGTTTGAACTCAATATCTCCTCACATTTTTAATCTCATGAATGAGGCGATCATCTTTTTTTAGTTTTATTATTTTTTATAAGGTTTATATTGTAATGGAACGACACTATATTGTGTTGAGGAAGATGATAAGGAGACCGTAGAAGGATGTCGTCGTCCTCAATGTCTTAGTCATTCGTGTTGTCGTCATACTCATCCTCCTCCCCTTCGTTATTGTAATCATAACCACATTACAATCTCCGCCTTAATCATTACGTTTCTCATCACCGTAACCAACGGCTCCATCAACTGCATCATATTCATCATCATCATTATCATCAAGTCACCACTTGGATTTTCATTCACATCATAATTGCTATCATGATGACCATCAACTTAACATATTGTTATAAGCATCTTCGGCATCTTGGTAATCGCATCCTTCATCTACACCGTCCACTTTCATTGGCACCTCCAGGAGCGATATCATCACCACTTTTTCCATCGTTATCGTCATTGGCGTCGTCTGTGAGGAAGGAGAAGGGGCGGGTTGCAACGGCACGACGTGTTCTTGAACAGCAGATTGCTGTGTGGCTCGCCCGTCTTGTATACGCCAATGTAGACTATCTTGTGTAAGCTGTTGCGTTCTCTTGTAATGACACGTATAAAATACGCTAGCGCATTGCCCGTTTTGGTGCGAGCTAATGACGTTTTCTTTAAAAATTGTTTCGTTTTCATGTCGTTTAGACAAACGCCCGGCTATACGCCAGAAGGAGAACGATCTGGACATAATATGAAATATTATGTCACTGCGTTGTATAATCAGCGGCACGAACGATATGATAAACCAAATGAAATTTCCTCATGGGTTCGTGAGTTATAGTTCGTCGCACCACGGGCTTGAACTTGTCGTGGTTCGAGTTCCTGTAACACCGTCTCAGTGCAGCGGCAGCGCTTCAACCTCGGCGGCCCGCGCGTGACGTCTAGCATCTGCGGCGCTTAGGCTTTGGCGCGGGGCCGCAATTGGCAGGTCGGGAACGTCGGCGCTTCCGTGGCGGCGGGCAGCATGGCGGCGGGCAGCATGGCGGCGGCGGGCAGCATGGCGGCGGCGGGCAGCATGGTGGCGGAGGGCAGCATGGTGGCGGGCAGCACGATGGCGGAGGGCAGCATGGTGGCGGGCAGCACGATGGCGGGCAGCATGGTCCACACGGCGGACAGCATGGTCCACACGGCGGACAGCATGGTCCACATGGCGGGCAGCATGGTCCACACGGCGGACAACATGGTCCACACGGCGAACAGCATGGTCCACACGGCGGACAACATGGGCCACACGGCGGCGGACAGCATGGCGGGCAACATGGCGGGCATTTCGGCTTCTTTCGTCGCTTCTTTCGCTTGCTCGGCGGGCAACATGGCGGACAGCATGGCGGGCAGCATGGCGGACAACACGGCGTGCACCCAACGGGCGGACAGCACATCTTCGACTGACGTCGACGTCGTCGTTTACGTCCTTTGTTACATTTCGCTCTGGCCATTTTGTAACCCGAAACACTTACGTGCGAATACTGCGGCGGGCAGCGTGAATATCACGTGCAGGCGAAGCAGCGATCAAGCGGACGTGAATAGCACGGAGGACACGACAACCATCTTCCTCGTCTCTCAGTTCGACATCCTGCTTAGCCGCCCGACTAATTGTTCTTCTCCCGGCACCTTGGAAGGCAATTTCCCGGTCAGGTGAGCAAAGCGAGACGTGACCTCTCGACGTGTTACGTCGCCATCCGAGCCAATTATGACGTCAGCGGAAGCACATGCCATGACCACTTCCGTCCAACTCACTGGCTCCCGCTACGCATGCGTTAATTAATATTTGTACATACCGGTGTTTAAATTAGCATGGCTTAAACCCCAAGTGGACAGTTATGCAGAATAACACTAGGAAAACATCGGTATGCAATTTTAATAATTAAATTGCATATCTGTCGTTTATATATTATATAAACGTACTAAAAAAACCAGCGTCATGGGTTTTACTGACTGCAAGTTTTATTTTGTAATATCATAATTACCTATATCATGTATTCCTATTTCATATATAGTTTGTAAATACACTTGAATATATTCTATGGAAATATGTAGTGCCCACATAATTTTAGTTGATTTGATTTTAAACGGGGAATAGCGGCCTTTGTAACTATCGTAATATTGGCTGCGATTGTCTCTCACGTTTAAATTGTTTAACCCTGTCTTGACATTTCATCTTGAAAGCTCTAAAGCAATTTTAATGCACTGTCACCGGCTCAGTCCTCCTTTGCGTTTTCATTTATTTTTAAATAAATTTGTTTCTTGTCTCCTATTGTTCGTATGTTCTTATTCTCTTTTCGTTTCTCAAGCGGTTCTATTCTTCTTCATCAATTTATTTACTTCAATAGATAGGCATGCCCATAGTTTTATCATAACATACAGTCTGCATGCACCTTATAGCAATCACCAACTTTGGACACTGTCGTATTTAAATACCCATGTACTAAGCTAATACTAAAATAATGGTTTATTTTCGGAGATTACCAAAGACAGTGATCGATGGACTGATAAACTTTGCCGAAAACACAAGCAATGGCGGGTGAACGAAATATCCAAGATCGGTGTAGTGAAGCGAAAACCGCCGTGCGACAGCGGTAGGAGCCCTTTGCGACTGTGTCAGAGTTTGCCTCTTAGGTGATTGATCTGTTTACTTGTTTATTATTTGTATTGTTGAACTAGTAACATATCCCTCCTTCGGGTACGTTGATCGACACAAATACGCAGAATACAATTCCCGATGTACACGTACCAGGGCGTTTGCTATGACGTACAGTTTGGTAGTTTTTCGCTTTCGAGAAGTTTCTACAATTGCTGCGAGCTGCGATTTTACGTGATCCGTCAACATGAGGGAAGAATTCAATCCAATGAGCTAGAATTGTACCAATAAGCACTCAAAATAAGCGTGATTGCTGGGCCAAGACCAAAACCAAACCAGTGCAAATACGTGCAGACTTTACATACTCACCACCACCGTGATGAATGCAGTAATCGCCGCCTTCATGGACGGGTTTGCGTGTGGTTCCATTACAACCGCAGACAGCTCTGTCGACTATGATAATGCCGTCAGAATTGGCAAAACAATGAAGCAGCTGGCTAATGCTGTATGGCGCAGATGCTACATCTCAGGAAGAACTAAAACGAAGACGTCCAATGCGCTTGTTATGCCAATACTCCTGTGGTCTCTGACACCTGGCACTTGACTGTCCAGCAGGCCAAGTAAATGGACACTTTCTCCATGAATTGCCTGCGTGCTCTTGAGAACATCTAGTAGTTCCACCATGTCCGAAATGGTACAATCTTTGAACAGACCGGTCAACTGCCTGCATCATCACACGCCGCTCAGCGACGCTCTCCATGCTTCGGCCCACCACAATGTACGACACCTTAACATCCAGAGTTTCTGGGGTTTCTGGTATACAAATCCCTACCGTTCAACGCCGGGTGGAAAAGACCCAGCTGACGCCCTCGCCATCTCTGGACCGACGGCAAGAAGAAGGAACTAACCGACCTGGGCCTCGTACGAGGAGGCCGAGCGTGTGGCCGATAATAGGCCAAGTCACTTTCGTGCTCGAATACGAGGCTGGGGGCAGGAAGTCAATTTTCTGCATGTTAAAAGATAGGACTTTGTTTTGTTTTTGGTTGTAATAACCGGGCTGTCCCCAAATAGCCCCAGGTAGCTATATTTTCCTAAGGACAATTACAAGCAGAAGCAGTGTGACACTTTGCCGGTAAGAATGATCATGGACATCATGCATTTTAATCGATTATCAAGGTGATACATTTTTCTTCATATTAATCCGATATTCTGTTGTTAAAACACAAATTCAGATCCATTTTTTTTATAAACTTCTATAAATGTTCTGATACCGTATGATATTTATCAAATGCAGCAAATCAAGTCACATTTTACCGGAATTATTCAGCAGCGGCTCCTACAGACATACACATCCTGGAATTCATTAACAATGCGCACGATGAATGCGTAAGCTATTTATTCACTCCGTTAATTCTGATTACGACAAAGAATATATCCGAAATAAAAGTTATAATCATGCAAGTGTTATACACATAATGCTTATACACATCAAGAATACATGTTCATTATGGTTTAACCACTTATATCAACAACTTAACAGAACATTCTAAATATCGTTGCATTATCCTTATTTATTATCTTAAAGCTGCTCCCTCCACTCATTCGCGTAAAAATCGTTTGCTCGTAGTGATTTTTAGTAATTTCACAAACAGCGGAGGTATCACATACTCTCTAATGATTGCTTAGTTGGTTTATGCATACATGTTACTTCTTTTTTCTGAAATTAATAAAATAAATAAGAACTATTTCGATTTTCGTTTCGAATGAATCCGGTCGAAACTCTGTACGAAACGTAACTATGGAAATGGAGATTTGAGCGGAATACGCTTTAGTCTTCACGCGACCGAGACTTGGGGGCGAGATTGACCTTCATCCTGTCGAGTTGTTTACGTTTAGGAACAGCGAGTTTAGGCACAAACATGATTTTTATATGCCACCAACACGGCAAATTAAGCAGACAAAGACAGCATCGACGCATGATTGGGAAAGAATATGGAACCAAGCAGTGAATAGCATGACTTCGGAACAGTGACAGTCACAGTGCCCTGGCTTTGCAAGCTACGGACACCGTGCCCGTGGGCCGGCGAACTGGCACTGACTACACAGTCAACATGCAGCGTTCGCACAGATGTTCTTCCAGATAGGTTAGTAATTACGAATTGCTCAGCTATAATCATGTATATATATATTAGGCGTATGAGTATACGTCATTGATATTCCTGTTGTTTTTATTAAATTTATGTTATTGTTTACCTTCAACCTTAGCGCTTATTCAGCCAATGCCATGGTACGACAAAATACCAAGTCCAAGGTATGGCTATGCTACGAGTATGATTACGCCAGGCATAGACTATGGCCTATACTTAGATAACTACGATACGTCAGTGATTGATTATAATACTGTAACTATGTAATGTTTATGTCACATATGGTATGTAGCAGGTTTATAATATAAATGCATTATAAGTGATCCGGAACAGTTGCACTTAGGCCTTCGTTATACTTATTCATAATGACAATATTATAATATTATAGTTAATAATTATTTAATATATTAAGCAATGATGATAATGTGATCGTTCATAACATTGCAATTTTTTCAAGTACATTAAAATTCAAATGTGTCACATTTTCAGAACTTGAGGTATCATCACCATAGGGCATGCGGAAAAGCTCATCACCACAGGTAAATGAGTGTTGTAATATACATTAATTTACTCTCTCAACAAACTTTTATAAAAATTGTACAGATGTATGTAATGTGTGAATCCAAGTGGCCTGGGGCCTTGTGGATGTGCCTCCCACATTGTAGGAATTTGGTATGCCTGCAAACTTTTTATAATAGGTCAATACTAATGTGCTTCTATATTGTTTGAAATATGACCCAGTTTAAGTGATAATAATAAGTTGTGGCATTTTCCGATATCACCACTCCAGATGAGACAGTGGAAGCTGAAGCTATGCGGTATCAATAAAAATGTAGACTACACAATTTGGTTCAAAGGCCAGTACAGGTTTTGTGCCCTCAAGACGATTTCTGAATCTGACCTCTATGTGATATTTTATTTGTCTGTATTAATGGGTGGGTGTACTTGTTAAATTGTATATAAGTAAAGACATCATAAAGTAAAAACTTTTTACCAAAACTATTTCATGAAATTGACTCAAAATAATGGCAAGCACAATAAAGTATAACTACAGGTACAATCACAGCACTTGATATAATGTATTTATTTCATCAGATAACAAGCAAAGCAGCATTAAAAAAATTGAAAACATGTCAGGTAAATGTAAAAAAGAGTTACTTTTATAAATATTCATATCAGCATCCAGCTGAGATGGAGTAATCGTACTCGTGTACTCATACTCGAGTACGAGTACTTTTTGAGTACTCGTACTCGAGTACGAAGCAAAGTAATCGTCCTCGAGTAGATTACCAAAGCAATTGTACTCACGATTACTTCTCACGATTATATTTTTTTTCATATGAACAGTTGCAAGCAAATATATTAGACAGATAAAATGGCAATATTAGAAGTAATGTAATAAATGTAATAATAATCGAGGTATTAAAAAGATTCAGTCAGATTTCTCTAATTAATACCTTCTCTTCCCAGAGAAGCCACATCACATACAAGTTAAATTGTGACAGTCCCTGGGAAGCCCTGCAGGAGAAGAGGAGATAAGCATCCCCTAACATCTTGCTTTGTAATTTTAGAAGCCAGGCCACAGCCCCACCTACCTTGTTTGCTCTGTCAGTATGGTGTGAATGACTGGTCATATTTCCAACATCCAGAAGCCTGACTGGGTCTGGGCGGTTAGCTGCTAAATCCCTGTCTATTATGTTCAATTAAGTGCAAACTGTAAACCTGTCTAAATCCACCGACTGACCGACCGACCGACAGACAGACAGACAGACAGACCGGGCGGTTAGCTGCTAAATCCCTATCTATTATGTTCAATTAAGTGCAAACTGTACACCTGTCTAAATCCACAACTACTGTGGGTTGTCCCATCCAGACATAGGGTCAAATACTTTGAGATGTATTTAAATACAAATATTCTTGAGGAATTAAAATACAATTACAAAAACTTTTTAAATATAAATGTATTTAAATATGAATACATTGAAAAGTGTTTCAAATACTTTTTTTTACTTTTCATTTTGTATTACTATGTAGGTAAAAGAAAAGCAACACATATATTGAGACATCTAGTTTATAGGCATAATTAGTGTTTTGCTCATATAATGACATACAGCCAGTGATAGGGAGTTGTTATTGCTAACTGCTTCAGAATGACAACTGATTGAAAGAGGTAAAGGCCAAAATATAGTGTTTGTATGTTAAGCCAGGAGGTCCATAATAAAATGCCTATGTTGCCCTCAGAAGAGACACTGCTAATCATTGCTAGGATGTTGTGAGGAAGGCTCAACTTCAAAGTGAGCCAGGAAACCAGAATAGCCTGATGCCAGATTGCAGCCTGACTAAAGAACAAAAGGGGATATTGACCTATGGTCACTGTTAGGTGCTAATCCATCCTCTGGCTCTGAGCGAACAAAAGTTGTGGTCACTGCAGGGTCAGGGGGAAGCCTGTTGTTAAGTATCATCAGTAATTAGCACTGTTGGGTGAAGTTGCAGTGCATTAAGGTAATCAGTTTGGCAGGCATTACATGCGACAGTGAATAAGAAATGTTGATACAGACAATGTATTTGAAAAAAATATTTGAAAAAGTCAAATACTTTAGGAAAGTATTTAAATACAAATACTTTTAATTCCTAAACATCAAATACAAATACTTAAAAAATATTTAAAAACTTTCAAATACAAATGTATTTGACCCTCATCTGATATACTACATATTTGAATAGGATACTCTTGAATATGCACTCCTGGTTTTGAAGTGTTGTTATTGTAATGTATTTGATCATGTGTATTTGAAATTCTTAAATGCCTCCTATTTGTATTTGATTCAGAAACCATAAATTAAATTATTAATCCAGCATTAAATGATTCATCGAATACCTGAGAAAGTCGTCTAATTATTAATAATAATAACACCTGGATAGTGGATAGCAGTAATTAGTTAGAACATTAGTGACACAACAACAGAACAAGAATGACACCTAGGGATTCCATGAAAGTCGCCTTTATATTAGAAACAGGATATTCATTAAAGTAATCATGAAAGTAATCATGATTACATTCTAATGTAATCGTACTTGAGTACATTGTAAAGTAATCGTACTCGTACTCGAGTACATTTGTTTTCCGAGTACTCGTACTCGTAATCATACTCATGCATGTTCAAAGTAATCGTACTCGTACTCGAGTACATTTGTATTGTACTCACTCCATCTCTGGCATCCAGCACATGGTATATCCATGTATATATATATACTAATTAAGGTAGTTCAAAAACATGAATCCCATTTATTAGGCTTTCAAATTTAGCTTTAGCAAACATGTGCTTAGTGATACATGTCATACATGTCATGGGAAAATTGTTCAATATTATGAAAGAATTGTCGTACTAAAACATATTTCTGGAAATTTACTTTTGCAAAGAGTTCACCCATAACACACACACACAATTGTTACAGAAACATGTTGTAAATATATATCATATACATACTATGTACATATAATAACATTATGTACAGCACTTTGACCATTTTGGATATTGTGCTTTAGAAATAATAAATATATTACATAAAGTAACTAGATTATGCTTTATTTTAAAAAAAATCAGTAGATATAATTTTTTTTATTTAATGCTATGTATCTTTACACCTAAAAAGTAACTAAACTAGTCAGGGTCCTTGTCATGTGGGTGAGAGTTACATGTACAATTGCGATATGTTTACTCAATGCTATGAAGAGTACTGGCTAGAGATAGTGGTGAATACGTTTCTTTTGTACAATTAGTATTTTCACATATTAATTTCAGTGTGGCGGAATGTTTCCCACATTAGTAGAAATGTTCAACATAACAGGTCTGAGTAATGTATATATATAACATTATATTACCATGGTATTGACTTTGGCTAAGTATGTCGTCACATATAAAATATCATACATGTCAGAGCCATGTTAATTGTCACTTTGTTTCTTGTATAGGCAGATGCGGGTGTACAGTAAAATGCCAGGAAGCTGGTATGCAGTATCTTCAAAGAGAGTGAACTCACACAATGTCACCGATATCCAAGCTGATGTAGTTCACTAAAGAATGTCGAACCTGTCTAACAGTGTCGAGAGAGGTTGACCAAAGGCTTATGCCATGTTTGACAGACCATGGCATCCACCGTTCCATCACCAACTGCAAAGCTAGTCAGGCTTCACCATATTCGCATGTCAAGCACTCTGCATTCTGCATTGGTCTCTAGTCAGTTAGGCTATCTGACCGGCATGGAAGCCAGTGTACACACCGCCAGTACTGTGGAGTCTGTCATGATGCAACACACAGTACAACTCGGATCACTTCACTTGGTCGACATTCAAATACTTGACATTTAATATGCAATATATTGCACGGCTCATTGTTGTATAATCTTGTCCACAAATACAACTGTCCTGTATAATATATTAACTTGTTGAACCAGTGGTAGTAAGCATTGTTCAGTTTCTTGTTGACCTGTACAGAAAAGCATGTATTCAATTTCAGTAAACAAAAAACATGCATCATGGTAGTGGAGTTGGGAGTAAATAATGATGCCATGTAATAACTATGACATGGTGTACACATATTCATTTTTGACATTTTATGTCAAACATGAACATGTGAGGTTGTTTGGTCAAAGCAAATGTTGGAAATGACAAAATAATGTTATTGCGATGCCAACAGCATATTCCCTCAGAAAATATTCAAGCATTCATAATATGTATGTCTACCTTCTTCAACACTGTATTATTGATTTTTTTAGTCATCGCTGCAGTATTCACCCTGCTATATGATGAGTGAGGTGGACCATCTCAGTGTTTTTCTAAGCCAATTTGCTCAAAATATGCCTCGTAGGTATTTCTTGCTATAAACATGTTTACACTTGTAGCTGTGCATTTGTTTCCTCTCTATTTCCCAGGGAATAAGTTAAAACATCCTTCATAATGCACAATTTTGAAGGTAATTTTTTTAATTGATCTACGTAGCCATGCCCCCCGACTCACATAGTGTATGTGCATTAATGTCTGTGTTGACACACTGGGTATAATATGCATTATACAAGACTAAAAAGAAAAACAGGGCATTCTAGCTTTCCATGTTCAAGATAATATGTGAATGAAAACAATGTGTATTTAAATGGACATATTAAACTATTTTTATAATTTATACGTTGTTGATTGTTAAAATGTTTAAATTACCTGGATTGATCAGATATGAGACTCCAACAGACTACGTATCCTCCCCGGCATTTGCCATACCCAGGTGACTGCCTTAATCTTAGCCCCTCCTCTGCCTTGTCTCACTTTTGCATTGTAGTGTGGCCTGTAGCAATATTATAATTCGAATATATTATGCATTCATATAATGCTGTGATGAAAATGTTGATAAATATTTGAAAACAGCTGGCACGTGTGAGTTGAAAGGTACCAGATATATAGACTACAGCCAGGCATCATTGACTACAATGGAAACAAGTGCAATAATGTTATATGTAATACTTGCATGATATAATAGTGTACACCTATTGTATTAACATTTTAATCAATCATCGCTGTCATAAAAATCTAAATTATTTTGCATAAAATGTAATGGAAATAACAACATTCAGTAATAGTACTGAAATGTGAGTCGCAAAACACTGTTTTAATAATTGTGAGATTAATGTAATTCTCCGTTTGACGTTCTGTTAACGAGATAACGGAAGCCTCCCCTAACAATACTTCTTGCCCGACCAACAAGAGCCTACTACCAGTCCCCCATATCAATTGTATTTATAATTTCGTCCTTCCCGTCATCTATTCTCTATGGATATGTACTTTCGCAATTACTAAGTTTATTAACAAGATCCTGCGTAATCAAATACAATACCGGTACATATCAACACAGGTTGTGTCTGGCTGAGTGATGCCGAGCGATATTGGCGACTGTCAACTCAAACTGGCTTGCCTTGTCAGCGACACTGATAATCTTACAAGTTATAGAATCCGCGTCGAGTAGATGTTCACAAGAGTGGATTAGCACTCGACTACTCGCTCTTGTTGCTAACTGCGTTAATGCACTTAATGCGTACCTCCATTGAAGAATCACTGCCTTTGGAATCTTAGTCATGACGCGCAAAAGCACGTGCGATTTGTTATTGTGCCGCAGTAGGTCGATCTCGCATAAAGCACGTGACCCAAAAAGCAAAGGACGTCGGCAGCTGCTGATTGTTTCGCCAGTTATACCCGGTGTAACGGCGATTCTTTTTTACGATAAAAAAATGACAAGTACGCATTTAAAAAATTAACTGACTGTGCATTCTTGTTAAACTATTAACACATTACACATCTGGTAATAAAAGAACCGGTTTGGCGATTAGCAAACGAGTGGAGGGAGCAGCTTTAATATGATATATAATTACCAGTTATGTAATATTAACATGTTTTACTACACCTGAATTATATACATTAGATGGAGTATTTGATCTCAACAACATACATCTTACATCGTATGTGCAGTGCTTGCATTACAAATTGTTGAAAAAATGGTAAAACAAGTGCAATACTTATCATGTTTACCCTTATAATTGATTAATTAAGTTCATTATGCATCCGACGAAGGCAATAGAAAGGTGCAGCTATTTACATGTATAACCAACCATACAACATTTGATCGAAAGAAGATATTGGAACACTTAGTAATGAGAAAAATCTTTATAGCAGTAAACAATACGTAATATAAGACATGAAAAGAGAATAGTACAAAATATGCATGCCGTGTTTGCTAATCAAGGAACTGGCTCTAACATAATAGCACAACGCTTTGACAGCTTAGACCTTACTAATAAAATGTGATTTGTCCAGCCTAATTTGTCATCAATCACTATACCTAAACATTTTGTGGAATTTACTCTATATAGATTTTTTCTTTGTTTATTTTAACACAGTTATTCTGCGATTTCCAAAAATCATGTAATTAGTTTTTGATACACTAAGATATCATCTATTAACAGAAAACCACGTCTGCAGTTGTTCTAACCCACCATTTATCACCCGAACACGTTCATTTAAGTCTCTATCACAACATAATAGATTTGTATCATCGGCAAATAAAATATACTTAGACACTTGTGAGACTTTACAGATGTCATTAATATACATGGTGAATAATGTTGGTCCCATAATGGAACCCTGAGGAACACCACACGACACATTTAGTATTTCTGAATCCCAGCTGTTAAAACTGACAAGCTGCTTTCTATTTTCTAAATAACCATTTATGTGCGACACCACGCAAACCATAGCAATGTACACAGATCTGCAGTATGAAAGGCCTTCTTTAGGTCACTGAATTCTCTTACAACACAGTCTTTACTTTCTAATGAAGTTGTAATGTCTTCTACCAAATCTAAAAGAGCCTCAGTTGTTGACGTGCACGAGCTCGTGAAGAGAGAGGCTCGTATTAGTCGACGTCACGTGATGGAAAAGACGGCGCTCGACTGAGGTTGTGGCGAGACGTCATCAAGTGACTCGTACACGTTTGGAACGACGGCGTACGCTGGGGAGATTGATTGATATTCAGCGGCTGGTCGAGTAATCATCTCGTATTCCTGCCGCTGTGAATTGGTGGAACTGGCGGTGTTCGCTCGCCGTTGTGATCACGTGACCTCCGTGTCCTGCTTCTTATGGTCAGACGACATTCCTGTAGACGGACAGCAAATTAACAACAGAACTGGTCTAGTTAATTATTTATTTCAACACTATGAAGTATTGCATTTACGTGGCATTCTTATACACACCTTCGTGTTAATGGTCGTTCTGACAATAATCGAATTAACACTTAATTATGTGCGTATACAATTTAACACGTCACGCCCAATGTGAGAAAAGACATTCACAACTAAAACGATATGTTATGGTTATTATTCGATCAAACTGGTGTCGACTTTGTTATCTCAAAACCACTGCTACTCGGATGAATATATACATGAATAGCATACCTGTTGCTGTGTTTATTTTGAGATGTCACGTCTTCTGAAAGAATAAGCAAACAATTTATCCTAAAATGCACTGACAATATTTTTTTAAGAAACGTTGCCCAAATATTTTTATTCAATTAAACACATATGTATCCGTTTGAATATTACTCCTTGATCAGAATCGCTCAATCGCTATTGTATCAACGTCAATGCAAGCATTTTTAAATACCAGTACTGTAATCAAACGACACACACATAGCAAGACTGAGAAGAGATGTCACGCGCGTGGGCGTATGTGTACGTGTGTGCGTACGTGTGTGCGTTCGTGCGTGTGCACCTGAGGGTATTTGTGCGCCTGTGTGTGCAGGGTAAACATTACAATCCTCAGTAAGCTATATTTCTCAGACCTACAAAATAGCAATGTACACTGCAATTGTTTAATATAGAGATATGTTACGACTAGTAGTAACTAGTAACCTGTTCTCTCAGCAGGAATCTCCTCGTACACGGCCGATGTCATTCTGTTGGTCTGCGGCACCGATTCTACGGCCGAATTGTCTGCTTCGACATGATGGTCATCCGCTTGATCATGTGGCTCGTCCTTCTTGCCCCATCTGCAATGGTCACAAGGTGACAATTGGTGCGTCAACACACTTTGTCTGATATATATATATATATATATATATATATATATATATATATATATATATATATTATATATATATATAATATATATATATATATATATATATATATATATATATATATATATCATGGACCGCCATGACGTTGTTATATTATATGTATTGTGTGAATTTATTTTGTTCAGTAATCGGCGATTCCACATGGGGATTCATGGTTAGTGTTGATTAGCCGTGACAATAGGGTCACTGCAGTTTGATTGGCGGGAAGATAGCGGGATTTCGGGGAGATCGAGAAGCAATGAGCCAAACCACGAGGCTGTGTTTTACGGTGGGAATTAAGTGGGAAGTTGCTTTGGTGGATACCAACGTGTAAACCGTATTTAAACATGTGCATGGTTATCTTTTGGAACACTGTGGCTGTATTGTATTATATTCGGTAATTTTTTAAGCTGAATAGATCGTATTTAAAGTTATAATTGGTTTAACTTTAAAGTTCCCCACGTGGCGGGGAGTAACTGCATTGTATTGTCCGTTGAGTCCACGTATCTTTAGTTTCAGTCACCAGTAAAATGTTAAAACATTATCCGTCTGTGGATGCATACTGTATAGGTTACAGTATCAGGTTCACCCTGAAAACAGGGAATTGAGCGTGTTGTGCGAATACTGCCTGGTTACCGATCGGCGAGTTATGAGTTGTGTGATTCGGAAACACGCGGGGAAAAATTCTAGTTGTACATGTAGTTTGAACTAGATATAACGTTAGATGGTGGTGGAACATCTGCGTTATGGAGTTGACCAGTAAAATATGTGTAATATTAAGGAATGTTTACAAGGGGGTCACGGATGTTGGCTGAGATTTTAGTCGCCAGAGGGCAGAACTGATGTTTATTATCGTCCATTAACTGTGTAGCCGGATGTTGGTTAGCCTCGGTTACCCAGTCTCCGTGAGTTGGCAGCACTTTTCAGCCCCTTACCTCAACTCCGCCTGGGAAAGAAACGCTCTGCATTATTTACTGCCTTACCCCAGATTAGGGTAGAGACGCTGATTGGCTCTCAGGCCAACTATGAAATAAATATTAGAATAACGATATGCTTTTACAAGATAATGATATCCTATGAAAAGTATTCAACATTGAAGTTATATTAACACAATAATAATAATAATTCAAATTTACAGTTGTTTATAAAATAAGAATTATGGCTGGAATCAGTATCCATGAGGTGGCAGCATTGTTTAGCCCAACACGAATAACATGCAAATTAAATAAGGATACCTTTTTATCAAATAATGCTGTATTATAAAAACTATTCAAAATTAAACTTATATTAACACAAAATAAATAGAAATACAAATTTGCAGTTGTTTATAAAAAACTTAAATTACGGCAGGATTAACCAGTGTCCGTGAGGTGGCAGCATTGTATAGATCACGCGGATAAACATTCAAAAGCTGGCAGACTCACCAGACTGTCTTCTCGGCGTAGTTCCGCAGCCGACCGACAGTCGGTTAAGCGAGACTAGATGTTGGTGTCCGTATGGTCACCAGAGGACAGCACCTATGTATTATCGCCCACTATGTTTACATTGGGAAATGAGATATTTCATGTACTATTCAATGTAACTGTCATTTAAAACAATATATTGTATTCACATTATAGTGACTACCGGCACTTCACCACTTCTGCTACGACTGATTCGTGTTACCTGACATCTGGCTGTGGGCAGGTAATTGTTGTCAACAAGTTGCTTTTGGACTTGTGTATTTAGGCATTTGGTGTATTTATGAGGTGCACCTTGCATGAATCTGTGTAGTTACGTAGGCCACTGAACGACAGGTACAGATGTCAGTGAGCATTAAAGTGTCATGGCATAGGATGCCATGCAGCTGTGGTCGTAGTATGGTTACCACGTGTTCTTGAGATAATTATGGAATAATGTGTACATTGTTGTGGGATGTTTCCACCAAAGTCACGCACTATTAATTACTTAGTGCAATACTTAGGTTTTGCGTTATTTATTCAGTTAATTGCCAGTGTTTGCATGTTGGTTTAATTGTTGAACTTAAGTAGTGTGTGCAGAGATGAATCTTCTTTCATGATATTGTTGTATATTGTACTGTATGTAATGATGCCTGTGCTCACTGTGATTTATGCTTGTTACAGGGTCTTGTCTTGTTTGTGTGTCAATAAAGAAGTGAATGAAACAGCGATCCAGCGTTCGCGTCCATCTAGCTACTACTTCCTACAACATCGGATTTTGCGTCACGTGTTAACTCAGAATATGCCGGACTGCGTATCTGATCGGATGAGTGTGCCTGTATACATTTTAAAATAAAAGTTATTTGATATGCCAAGAATACAGAAAACGATATCATTATTGTCATTAACATGTTTTGCAATTAGTAATATTATAATGTATGGAATAGCACATGCATTATTTGTAAACTGTACGATTGATTTTTAGAATACGTAAATCTCCTCGTGTTTCATTTACGTGTATTTCTTCACCGGCATAACATTTCAGCCTACCGTTGAATAAACAAGTTCATGTATCAGTCTCTCTAAATACAAATGTGTTGATGCATGATACATATATATTTAGGCGGTGTTTGTTTCTATATGCGTTAAAAATAATGTGTTTTAATATGAATGAACTCAATACTCGAAGAATGACAGTACCTCATGCACCAAAGCACAATGTAAAAGATGATCGCGAACAGCAGGAAGCCAAGGACGGTTCCTCCAATAATGCAAGGAGTGTTCGACTGTGGCGCTACAATTATTCATAATACCTATTGATGTGCGATCACGGGGCTGTGGACATGCACGTTATAGAAAGCACACATTCGTCTTTCAGCACCCAACATGCATGCGCACACACGTACGCGTGGCCACTGACATGCGCATACGTTAACACACCACGGCACAACACATACTCAAATTAATTCACACATACTCAGGCATTGGCAACAAAACAAAACAGAACACACACACACACACACACACACACACACACACACACACACACACACACACACACACACACACACACACACACACACACACACACACACACACACACACACACACACACACACACACACACACACACACACACACACACACACACACACACACACACGCACGCACACTCGCACGCACGCACCCACGCACATACGTACATATATTAAAATAAGCATGTAACAGCAAATGGCAATTCACTACTAGTTTGGTTTGGATTTTCATATTAATTTAAAAAAGATGTTCAAGAGGGACATGATAGTAATTTTTTTTTTTTTTAAATTACATTCTTTTACAAGTGTGCTAGGTCGACAATGTGTGTGTGTGTGTGTGTGTGTGTTGTGTTGTGTGTGTTGTGTGTTGTGTGTGTGTGTGTTGTTGTGTGTGTGTGTGTTGTGTGTGTTGTGTGTGTGTGTGTGTGTTGTGTGTGTGTGCGTGCGTGCGTGCGTTCCTGCGTGCGTGCGTGAGTGCGTGTGTGCGTGTGTGCGCGTGTGTGTGTGTGTGCGCGCGCCAAGATGGCTTGCACCACAGAACCAAATATTCAGGAATTAGTCTACGATTCATGAAAAGAAAACTATTTTATTATAATGATATTTGTTGTTATCTTATTTTATATATGTTACTCATAAATTGTATACTGAATAACTATGCCTTTAAAAAGTAACTAAGGATTGGCACTCTTGGTTGTTTGTATAACCTGTACATTAATTGGATCTTATGTGCAACATTTGTTGTATTAATTGCTGGTAGTTAGGCAGATTAGGTACCCATATTATTACAATATGCTGGCGGAAATAAACATTTAACTGACGTATATTAAATAATAGTACCTGATCTGATACCACATCTCTCGCCTTCATATTCGTCAGTGCATAGACAAGTTGGATTTTCCACGTTGTCCCGACTACATGTGCCACCGTTGAGACAGAAGTCTGGGTCATCACATTTGTCTGCAAAACACGGACATCCGTTCTTCATTGTTTGCGCACAAATGGTTGTCTACACAACATCACATCGCAATAGGGCCTGTAAGTGGGTCACGATACATGGCGTGACTCCGCGCGACTGGAGCTTATTGGGGACTAAGCGAGACTAATTGGGGACTGGACACAAGAATAATATTCTAACGATGGATGACAGTTGTAGCTTCCGACTGGAAAATCAGTTCATAAATATCTTGTGTTATACGTTTCTTATCTTAAATGTCTGATTTAATATTGAGTTTATCACACTATCATAGACATTATAGCGATTTACGTAGTGCAGATAATAGACACGATTTTAGGCCGTATGTGTCTTTTACGGGATTTGCATTTTACATTGCTGTACGTTGTGGTTTCGATAAGCATTTATATCTGACAAGTTGTCTAAAAGCACATAATCATAAAACATGTATACGTTCGCCCCAAACAGGTTGTACCGCGAAAACAGGCACTCTTCATTATTAGTCAAAATCGCCAAACACAAGTACTTGCCGCTATTGCCATGGCAACCACCATAATAATCGATTAAAATTCATGATTTCCGTGATCACTGTCACCGGCAAAGTGTTCCATTGCTTCTGCTTGCAATAAATCCTTCGGACAACCTAACTGAAATACACTATTTCGGAACAGTTCGATTATTACGACCAAAAACAAAACAAAGTTTTATATGTTAACATGGAGTATATAATGGACCTCCTGCCCCCAACTGCCACCAGCCTCGTTTTCGCGCGCGATACTTGCACGCCCTATAATGTGTAATACATACCGGGCATCCCTGCATTGCGGCTGATTGTGTCAGTACCTGCACGTTCTACCCCTGGTACACCAGTTTCAAAAGTCAGCCAGTGAAATCGCCCACGAGGAGCATGGTCATCCCTCGGCTGCCGGAGGACGACCACGTGACCTGCACTGTTTAGGACGTGAATGTATCATTATATCGGAATTCCCACCAGCCGCGTACATCCGTCTTCAAATTGGGGTGGGTATTTGCTTTGTTGTTTGTTTCAAATTGGGGCGGGTATTTGCTTTGTTGCTTGTTTAAAATTGGGACGGGTATTTGCTTCGTTGTTTGTTTCAAATTGGGACGGGTATTTGCTTTGTTGTTTGTTTCAAATTGGGGCGGGTATTTGCTTTGTTGCTTGTTTCAAATTGGGACGGGTATTTGCTTCGTTGTTTGTTTAAAATTGGGACAGGTATTTGCTTTGTTGTTTGTTTAAAATTGGAGCGGGTATTTGCTGTGTTGCTTGTTTAAAATCGGGACGGGTATTTGCTTTGTTGCTTGTTTAAAATTGGGACGGGTATTTGCGTTGTTCTTTGTTTCAAATTGGGGCGGGTATTGGCTTTGTTGTTTGTTTCAAATTGGGGCGGATATTTGCTTTGTTGTTTGTTTCAAATTGGGGCGGGTATTTGCGTTGTTCTTTGTTTCAAATTGGGGCGGGTATTTGCTTTGTTCTTTGTTTCAGTAGACCGCATAATTGCGCGTAAATGTACGCGACTTTATGAAATTTACTATGGTATAATTATAGCGTAGAGCATTGACACCATGATACCCGGTAATTGTTTCGTTATGCTATTATTTTAATTATTTACGTCAAAGGTTTTTATTTATTATCATACTATTGAATTGAATTGAATTGAACTTTTATTTTGGTCACAATATACAAACAATTTCACAAACATAACATGAATATAAAATGTAACCATGGAGGGCTTATACCGAGGACCACCAGAACATAATACTTTGTGGACATATTAATTATTATAAAAGTAAACTAAATATATAAAAAATACCGAAATATCAGAATCATGAATGATGCTAAATACTTAAATAAGTCTAATTTTTTTATAATAATAACAGAATACTATAACTACGGTACACATACCTGCACCCATACATATACATACAATATCAAGGTAATTTTCAGTAAATTTAAACAGTACTTATAATAGATCTGTTTCAGAGTTAAAATGTACAATTTTAGTGTACACCTACTGTTTTATAGAATTAATGGCCTAAATTCACATATTCTAATTATTCTAATCAGCAGAATCATATGTGAAATTTGTGAACCCAAAAAGTATTCCTAATAAAATATTATTATGAGTGAATTACAATAACAATGAAAATAGTATAACATTACCTACAACTAGAACACTACTACTACTACTACTACTACTACTACTACTACTACTACTACTACTAATATTACTACCATCACATCATCAATATTATGAATGATGCTAAATACTTAAATAAGTCTAAAAATTTTAAATACTGATAAATAATAAAAGAATACTATAACTACGGTACATAATCCTTATAAATGCCTAAATTAACTACGGTACAAAATCCTTATCAATGCCTAAGTTAACTATGGTACAATCATTCTTTAAAATGCCTAAGTTACATATCCCATCAGTAATAACTCCTTTAGCTTACTTTTAAATTGTGTTATTGTTCTAAGTTTTCTTAGCTGTTGAGGTAGTGTATTCCACAAGACTGGACCAGAATAATTTATTGTAAACTTTATGTTGTTTGTTCTTATGTTTTGAATATAATACCCATTACAATTTCTAAGATTGTGGTTATGAACGTTTTCTGTTCGCTTAAGCATAGAAGTCAACTTATTTGGGAGTTGACCGTTAATGGATTTAAACATAAAAATCCCTAACTGATGTTGACTTTAACAGTTTTAATTTTGAAAATAAAGGGTCTGTATGTGATTTATATTGTGATTTCGTAATTATCCTTATTGCTCTCTTCTGTAGTATCTTTTTTTTTTTATAATGAATTGTGTATGTATTTGATCACAACAGGACACAATATTGCAGATGAGATAATATTAATGAATAGTATAAAGTCTTCATGGTGTACAATGGGAGAAAATATTTTAATTTATTAAGCATTCCTACATTTCGTGCAATTGTTTTGGATAAATTATTAATATGGATTGTCCAGCTCAAAATTTAATGTTCATCTATGTGTATTCCTAGACATTTTGTAAACTTGACTTGTTTTATTTTGTTACCATTCATTATTATTTCAGCATTGTCTGTATTATAAATTTTCCCTTTTGGTGTGAATATTATAAAATTTGATTTTTTAACATTTAATGTTAGTTTGTTACTATTAAACCATATTGCAATGTTTTGTAGTTCAATATTAACTTCTTCTATGAGAGTGTGTCAATTTGTGTGTGCATGGAACAAACTAGTATCATCTGCAAACAGTATTGGCTTAAGAAAGCTTGACACATTTACAATATCATTTATATATATATATATATATATATATATATATATATATATATATATATATATATATATATATATAGATAAAAAGTAATGATAGTATGGATCCCTGGGGAACGCCACAAGTTATCTTCATATAGTCCGATTCTGTGTTATTATACAACACATATTGTGCTCTATCGCTAAGGTAACTTTTGAACCATTCACAAGCTATGCCTCTTATACCATAGCACTGTTAATAAGATGTTATGAACTATTGTTTCAAAAGCCTTACTAAGATCAAGAAATATGCCTATATTATGATTGTTGTGATCAATGGTGCTTGATATTTTATCTACCAAGTCAATCATTGCCATATAAGTAGAGTAATTTTCCCTAAATCCATATGGTTTATTTGATAGTATGTTATATTCAGCTAGGCAATTATTAATCCTATTGTACATTAGGCGCTCTAGTATTTTTGGTAGGCATGGAAGAATCGAAATAGGTCTGTAATTTGTAAACAGTTCAGGGTTTTCACTTTTGTATAATGGAATAACTTTAGCAATCTTCAACTTTCTTGGAACTAGGGACATATCGTTTCTGAGAAAAGTCACTTGAATCGTGTAATTGTTGATTTTTACTTATACGGCAATAATGAAATACACATTTTATGTCAAAACTAAATATGATACTGTTTTGGAGAACCTATAACTGGTGATATGAAGGTGCAATTGAACCACTGGTGTCATGTGCAATATTTTGTATACTACTGGTAACAAACAATACGATTTCTTTATAATGATTATACATGATGACAATTCAGTTTTAATGCCTAGTTATGCTGCTTAAGAGACAGCGATTTCGTACAGTGACAACATAATATACGCTGTGAGGTTGAACCAAACTCATTACCTTACTTACTCACACTCACACGAAACAAAGAAATACAATTGTCATTATGCCATTGATATATGGTCAGACATATCAGGGTTTGTTATTTTATTATTACATTTAATGGTTTGCTACCATTTAACTAGAAGTACTATATATATATATATATATATATATATATATATATATATATATATATATATATATATATATATATATATATATATATATAAAGAGAGAGATATATATATATAAAAAGAGAGAGAGAGAGAGAGAAGAAGAGAGAGAGAGAGAGAGAGAGAGAGAGAGAGAGAGAGAGAAAGACAGAGAGAGAGAGAGAGAGAACGGCCAACATTTCTGTTGCAGTCATCTGGGACTCAAACTGTTTATCAAAATAAGCAATATTCTTGTTACCATAATATTTATGAACTATTGGTTTTTGCAATAGATAGTATGTGGAAATGTACAGTTCACGCTATGACTTACGTCGGCAAGACTTCCCATCTGGCTGCAATTCATAAGCATCCCTGCAGCCACACGTAAACACTGTTCCATCTCCGACTGATGTGCAAGTGCCACCGTTAGCCTTCGGTGCACATTCGTTATTTCCGTTGATACAGGCGACTGTGGACAAGACAGGAAGGAATTATGCTGTGATCTACAGTACCCGTGTGCTTAACGGTTTATGCACAAAGTCTAATATCTGCGTTTGAGTTAAGTCTTAACTGACGTTTTTACAGAAATTGTAAAAAATTGGAGAATAGGTTATTATTGCTACATATGCAAACCGTTGAAAATATGTATCATTTAAAAAATATTACATACATGTTTAAACCGGATGTAGTCATACATGAATGAAATAACTATAATACAATGCGTATTTTCAAGGTATGTTCAGGAATTTGCTGAAATACTTTCAAACTAACACAAACCTCAACAATGTAAATATATTGAAAATAAAAATTACAAAACTTCTATATGCGAATACATGGAGTCGAATGAGACATGACATCAAGTTTCACTTAACTAACTTGGGGGCGCGATAATGTAGTGGTTAGCATAACATAAGCTAATTGTTATCACGACAACATTTACACAGTAACCCATTTCCATACATACGTCCATGATGAAATAAGATGTACTTACACATGCACTGTTTCTTGGATCTGGCACCAGTACTGGCCGTTGTCATCTTTGTGTCACACGATTTGCATTCATTCTGATACTTCTCATTCTGGTAGGATCCCACTGGACAAGTCTTGCAACTCGTGCCATCGAACATTTCGCCAGCAGAACAATTTCCTGCAGCAACAGTCACGTGTTATGGTAATATAAAAAATTGACGTCAGACCGGACACAATCTGATGCTTAAAGGTATCCAATATGCGTCATTTTAATCCGACACGGGTCATCAGATACGATACGATTCCCAATCAAATTGGGAATAGTGTGGACGCCCCATATTGGTGAAACGTTAACGTTGCTGCACCGGCTTCAACCACTGTCTGAACGTGTGACAGTCGGATGCGATTCGACATAGGTCCAGATATAAGATATTCGACATTGTCTTACGGTCATGTCGGATAGTGTATCTGGGCTTTAAGTTGTATTGACCAACCTAGAGAGCAGTCTGATTCGGATGTTGATCCAATACCAAGTGTAGTCCTATCATCGGGACACTGTTGACAGTCAAAGTGCCTGGTATGGTCCCTGTAGAAGCCTTGACGACACTTGACACAGTTACTATTTGCCTCGTCCAGTTCAAAGCCAGAAGAACAGTCACCTGTATGCAAAATGTAGAGGGAGGTCCACATATAACGCGATATTTAAGCGATTTCTAAGGACATTTCAAAGGACTTCACACCTCATTCTCTGGACAACATATTCAATCGAACACAATTCAAATAGCAACGAGAATATATCCATTGTCTACGTTTTAAGTGAAAATCTATTTTACAATTAGAAACATGATTTCATTATTAGAGAAACTATAATATGTGTACTATTTACGCATTCGCCCATAGATAGTAAAGACTTACTTAAATATTTATCAAACACGGGAACATGCAATATACGACATGACAAAAGTCACTGGCAAGGTTTTAATCTAACTTGAAAGTAATGTATGATTTTTCAGCGAACGCTTGGTAGTTCCAAAATGTTCCACTGAGAGACGTCAGCGTTGTTTGTGCATTCTTGTATCCATATGTAAAGCTATAGCATCTAGGGTGATAATCCCATTGACTTAATCCGGGTAACATATTTGTGCAAGTGGCAACTGAATTGAAATTGTAGTTGCAGAGGTCCTGTTGGTATACCTTTCTGTGGGTTCTTGCAGAGGTCCTGTTGGTATACCTTTCTGTGTGTTCTTGCAGAGGTCCTGTTGGTATACCTTTCTGTGTGTTCTTGCAGAGGTCCTGTTGGTATACCTTTCTGTGGGTTCTAGGTATACCTTTCTGTGGGTTCTATTATCTTTGGTTAGATCTTATGTCAGATGTGTGATATATTACTTTGCTGTGCATCATTTAATGTTCTCTTTAGCATGTTTATTTATATCCTGCTTGGGCTTATATTACTTTTACGTATGGTACCTTATACGTCCACATTTGGGATGAATACAATATACCTGAGTTGATATAATACTTTAATAATATATATATATATATATATATATATATATATATATATATATATATATATATATATATATATATATATATATATATATATTATATATTAACCGAGGAATGGTGGTTGCTGATAGGATCAGTGTCCTCAATATTTAACGTAGTGGCTGGATATTATGTCAAGGTGACCATTTTGAAGAGCCTCAAAGGATGCAATTAGAGGTTTCTGGTGAGCCTCAGTCCACCGAATATTCATCAGGTTCAGTCATATGGGTGCATATAGCTGCTATAACTAGCAATATGTTTGCCGTGTATTACGTACGGTTGCAGTCCGTGAGACTCGTGCTGTGGGTTGAGGGTGTTGTCTTTGCATCAGGACACTTCTTACACGTGTCCTGCCAGGGTTCGTCCTGATACTCTCCCCGCGGACAACCTGTGCACCTCTGACTTATGGCGTCGCTGAACTTGGTGCCTTCCCTGCAGGCAACTGATCGCACAACCAACAGAACATCTTCACAATGAGAGGTTAGACGAAGAATGTAAAGTGGATTCGGACATATCGGTAGAGAGACAGTGTCGAAAGTGTGTTTAAAGAAGCGAAGAAAACATGTGACAAAGGAAGAGAGAAAGATAGAGGAAATGTTGATGGTGCTGGCAAAGAATAGCAAATGCAATGTAACAAACACAGGCAAAAGTGTAGAGGGAACGACGGAGCGTGGCAGTGACCTGAGTGTATGTTTACAGTTAGCAGGGGCGTCGATCCGGTTTTATAAGTGGGGGGGGGAACGGGGGACCAATTTATATATAAACATACATTTACAGTTTGAATGGGCTAATGTGAAGACGTGGTATAATAACTGCGGTTTCAGAAGTCCTCTTCACCTAACTAATATTGTAACCATCATCAAAATGACAAGCTTTGTTTTGGAGAAGAGCTCTCATTTTGTTACGAATACGTGATGTCAAATGTTGTATAACCTGAACACCAGGAGAGGCCGCCACCAGACAGGCGCTTCTTTACAGCTGCTACCTCCAGTCATTCCCGTAAAAATCGTTTGCTCCTAGCGATTATTAGTAATTTCACAAAAAGCGGAGGTTTCAAATACTCCCTAATGATAGCCTAGTTGGTTTATGCATACATGTTACTTCTTTTGTCGTTTTTGTTACACGAAATAACGGATGCTCCCCCTAAAAATACAAAGCTTCTTGCCCGACCAACAAGAGCCTACTACCAAAGTCCCCCATGTCACTTTTATTAATTATTTCGTCCCTCACGTCATCTATTCTCTCTGGATATGTACTTTCGCAATTACTAAGTTTATTAACAAGATCCTGCGTAATCAAATACAATACCGGTACATATAAATACAGGTTGTGTCTGGCTGAGTGATGCCTAGCGATGTCGATGGTGACTGTCAAAACTGGCTTGCCTTGCCGTTGTTAGTGACACTGTCAGACTTATAATTATTATAATCTTACAAGTTAGAGAATCCGCGTCGAATAGACGTTCGCAAGTCAGACCCCGACTACTCGCTCTTGTTGCTAACTGCGTTAATGCACTTAATGCGTACCTTCGTGTAAAAGACTCACTTTGCCTTTGGAATCTTAGTCATGACGCGCAAAAGCACGTGCGATTTGTTATTGTGCCGTGGTAGGTCGATCTCGCATAAAACACGTGACCCAAAAAGCACATGACGTCGGTAGCTGCTGATTATTTCGCTAGTTATACCCGGTGTAACGGCGATTCTTTTTTACGATTAAAAAATGACAAGTATGCATTAAAAAATATTAACTCACTGTGCATATTAGTTAAACTATTAACACATTACATATCTGGTAATAAAAGAACCGATTTGGCGATAAGCAAACGAGTGGAGGTAGTAGCTTTAAACGGATTCTTAGTTTTGTGCATCGTATGATTTCTCGTGAATAGTAACAACAACTGTTTCAATATTTGAGCAAAGTACAGGACAGCTGACAGGTGGAAAACGGACAGTCTGGGGTTGGTGGTACGGTGGCCTGGTTAGCATTAATCTATGAAACTACACTGCATCTTGCATTATATGCTTCCTGACTGTGGCTTATCGATAGCAGTTACTTAGACAAAACAAATGACTGGATGATTTAGCATTATCAATTATTGATGTGAATAAACCGGACTGTTTCCCACTACTCTCCCCGGTTACTACAGCAGTGTTACATATCCATGCATAACATATTTGTCAAACACAACAACCAATTCAATGTATGTACAGTAAAACCCTTTACTGTGGGTGCGTGTGTGGGTGCTTCGTGATATGCTCTTGTTTTATCATTATAAAATATACATTTATTGAACTATAATATTTACTGAACTCACTAGCACATTCAGCTTCACTCCAATAAAACAGCTTGATTGTTATAATAACGATCGTTTTCATAACCACAAGTGGATGAAACAATGTTCCAATGATAAGACAGACAAAGTGCTTGTAATGTTCCAATGATAAGACAGACAAAGTGCTTGCAATGTTCCAATGATAAGATAGACAAAGTGCTTGCAATGTTCCAATGATAAGACAGACAAAGTGCTTGCAATGTTCCAATGATAAGATAGATAACTGACGCAGACGAACATGCGCTTAAGTCCGATTGCCTCAGTTCATTGCTCTGTCAACTATAATGCTGCAGCCAGCGACAGATGTCGGATAATTCCAAAGTTAATCCTATTTGAATGATGACATTTGTTTGCGAAAGGGTAGCATCTGGATGGAAAATCTTTCACAAGCATGCTGAAACCCACTGTACTTTGTGACTCTATGGATCAGGCAGCCAATTATTGGTTCTCCGTTCCTCACCATCCTAATTTTTATTTCGGGATTGGGAGGCCATGGCCTCCCTGCCCCCTGTGGCTACGCCATTGACCGTGTCCAGCGGTTCTTACACATACCAATGTCGCAGTCTTTGAATTGAGTTGATCCCGTTCCCCTGGTGATCCGTCCATTGTTACAACGTGTGCACTTTTCCGACCCTTTCATTTCCTTATAATATCCCCTTCGGCACGGCTCACATTTTTCGCCTTCTTTCTCAAAACCCCGATCATAATCTGCTGGTATCTATTAACAGTATGCGCAACATTCAGCGACAAGAACACGTCACGCAAGTAATAATAGAGTGCCATAATTTACATACTGACGTGTCCGACGTGTAAGATGAATAATAATATAAAGCCGACACTGAGCACGTGGTTTGAAATTTGAATCTTAGCTAAACATAAGAACAAACTGCAATGGTATTTGAAATACAAGTTTAAGTTATGTATGTTTGCCTCCTGTTGTTGAACTTTCTGTGTGGTTACCCTGTATACAAGTCTACACACCTGCACACTACACATCTCTACCCTACATGTAACATCTACACACCTGCACACTACACAACTCTACCCTACATACAATATCTACACACCTGGACACTACACCACTCTACCCTACATATAACATCTACACAACTGCACACTACACTACTCTACCCTACATATAACATATGCACACTACACCACTCTACCCTACATATAACATATACACACCTGCACACTACACCACTCTACCCTACAGGTAACATCTACACACCTGCACACTACACAAATCTACCCTACATACAACATCTACACACCTGGACACTACACCACTCTACCCTACATATAACATCTACACACCTGCACACTACACCACTCTACCCTACATACAACATCTACACACCTGGACATTACACCACTCTACCCTACATATAACATCTACACACCTGCACACTACACCACTCTACCCTACACACAACATCTACACACCTGGAAACTACACCACTTTACCCTACATATAACATCTACACACCTGCACACTACACCACTCTACCCTACATATAACATCTACCCACCTGCATATAATATATACATATATATATATATATATATATGTGTGTGTGTGTGTGTGTGTGTGTGTGTGTGTGTGTGTGTGTGTGTGTGTGTGTTTGTTTGTTGTGTGTGTGTGTGTGTGTGTGTGTGTGTGTGTGTGTGTCGTGTGCGTGTGCGTGTGCGTGTGCGTGTGCGTGTGCGTGTGCGTGTGCGTGTGCGTGTGCGTGTGCGTGTGCGTGTGCGTGTGCGTGTGCGTGTGTGAAGAGTTACTCTGTCGTGGCTTGGCTAAGGGTGGACGTGCTGAAAAATGTATCATCTTTCTGGAGAAACGGTAGTCCTGTGCATTTTATATATATTTATTTATTTACTAGCTTAATATAATTATTCTAAAGAGGTAATGTACCATCTTAGAAGACATCGGATATATATTATGTATTTATTAGATCTTTTTATTTATCATTTTAAAGAACATTAATATATATATATATATATATATATATATATATATATATATATATATATATATATATATATATATATATTCATATTATTTTATTATCTATAGATACTACATGTTACTCTGTGTTCTATCTTGTAATTATAGTTTGAAAAGGGCATAGCGCCGTACAAATCACATGACTTCGGCTAGGTCCCTTTAACAGCAGCAGCGACTCACCATATTGTATTATCTTTACCATTATGTATTGTATTATCTTTCTCATAAAATGTTGTGTTGACTGTGTTGTTGTTGTTTTTGTTGTTGTTGTTAAATAAACTTCCCATTCATACACGACTCAACGCCAGACCACATTCTTATTTAACATGAAATGTACTTGCATGTTAAAAATGGCAAATGCAAGTTTATTATTATGTTGGTATATGTAAACAACCTGTGATCTCGTAATTATTATTACGCCATCTACTGGATTACGAAATCCGCTAGGAGTCTGCGAGCACATTTTGCTAATCATTGGTGGTTGAGGGGTTTGGTGGTTAGTGGAATCTACCACCTAAGGCTACTGTGATGACTCACTCCGTACAGGTAGAACATCAGGGTAACTTTTGGATATGGTTTTAAGCTTGGCTTTTTTCGCACATTTCGGGGATTGTGTGTACGTTTTACCTGCCAGACTCTGACCGCTTGTACCCGGCCACTTGGTTATGCCGTTTTCATTCATAATATCAAACTTTTGTTAGCAAACGTTGGAGATACGCCTTATTATTATAAAAGTTGGAGTCTAAAAGAACTCTAAGATGAACTAAGAAATAAAGTAAACAGCGCGCGCCCATAAAGTCGGCGAATACATCACGGGGCCGAATTGCGTATCAGCGCCGCCTAGCGATCATGTAGGTTCCCCTTTATGATTACACGTTAGTTGAATGCACTTGGTCTTCTTAAAACACACACACTGCTAGCGAGAAAGGCAACCAGGGCACGATGTCAGAGGCATGCACAGTTTTATTATTTTCAAGCAAATACCAACCACCGGAATACAGTATACAAGTATATGTAATGACGTTTGTCGTTTAGACGCAGACTGGCAGCTGCTGAGACATGCCTGTATCTGTCGCAATAGTAATCAAATATACTTTGCATCAGTGTTTACTAGAGTGGTTGTCAAACCTTTTTTCGCATACCTTCAACCAGAACGAGTCCTCAGACTTTTTGATTCCAAAAGGACTGCCAAGTTACTTGTAACGCGGTGATGCAGACGATACCGAATTACAAATTATGTATAGTCTATCTTAAGATATGGTCATGCAAATATATGTTTTAAGTAATACAAATTGTCATGGGTTATATTGCATACTGTATATAAAATGAAGCAAATGGTTAAGCTAATCAATTACTCTTTACATGTTCAAAATACATGTATGTCTAACAAAGCATATGTAGTTAGATTAACAAAGCATATGTAGTTAGATTAAATATCCATCCAAAACGCATAACATATCTTCTTAGCCATAATAATATAAATATTTTAATTACTAATTATAACTATGTTTCAATATACTTTCTCAGCTTAGTTTTGGCTAACCTCTACGCACTCCACAACAGTTCGGCAAACAAAACATTGTTTATAATTAACTAGTGTTTCAAAACACACTTCATTATATGCAGTTTTCAAAATTTACATTTCCTAAATTTACATACCTTCATAAACAAGTTAAAAATACTTCCGTATTGGTCACTGCTGGTTTCTGCAAATCGTTAAAATTGAAACATCGTATACCAAGACCTGTTCTGCCAGCAGACCTGTTCTTGGAATAGTATTTCTTTCTTTGACGATACACAATGTCTACATGTATCTACATATGTACTAGCTTAGCAACTTGGCAACATCCTGCACATGTGTATTACGCCTTATATTAGCAGTACTCCGAATAAATATACAGCCATAAATAAACGCAGTAGAATGTAAGTGCATAGAACTACAAATATAACTTTGATGTTTTCAAAGCTGTGCAGTGGCTTCCGGTTCATTTCACGGTAAGGTTTGGCCGACACCTTTCGGCTTAGTACTTTCTTGAAGACTGAAACAAAGTACAAAGCCATGTTTACCATGACATATTGGATGGTAAAGATTTGTTCAAGACAACGTATTACAAATACTTGAATGACCAGGCAGATGCTCTGTATACTCTGTATTATGACAGATGTTTAAAAGGCATGTTGAAAATATTACCAATTAATTCAATACTAAAATATCAAGCTGTAACTTACAGTGGTACAAACTGACAGAGTTCAGTGTGCTGCACAAATCAACTAACGTCAGGTTGTTACAGCTTTGCATATTACTGAACTGATACGTAGGCAAATAAATGGTGCTGAAGGAGAGGTCTTCGTTGGGTAACATGGTCTGTCAACCTTTATACATTCTCAAACCTGGGAGACCTCCGATGTATCTGTCAGGATTTGTTTTGCATCATATTTCTCTGTCATACTTTGTGTTGCCTCCTGTGCCACGGTTTGTTTTGCAGTATATTTATCTGTCACAGTTTGTGTTGCCTCCTAATGAAATGTTGTGGTGTGTTTTGCCTCCTATTTATCTGTCATGATTTGGTTTACTTACAAAGTTTGACAGTTGATTGATGAGGGCCAGATGACTTCACGATAAGGTGACTGTGGACAGAACACTGCTCTAGTGTGTACTTCTGCATTGTCACGTGACTGTGGACAGAAGCTGGTCTAGAGTGTGCGACTCTACCATCACATGACTGTGGACAGAAAACTGCTCTGGCGTGTGCTACTGCATTTTCGAGTGACTGTGGATAGAAGACTGATCTAGTGTGTGCTACGACACTGTCAAATGACCAACAACTGTTCTATTGTGCATAATACATTTTCAGACTCTGTCAAATGTGTCAACTAACAAGCTGCAACTCACTACATTGGTCTTGTTGCTGGTTTTCTTGTTGACATAGTCACAGGCACTTGTCTGCGAAGATGTGTGCCTTTCCAGGTCTCCGTCTGTCCTCCAGTACTGATTGTCATCTGCCACCACCGGGGCATCTCTTGCTGCGGCATCCGTTTTCTTTTTGCCGGGACTGGTGTGAAGCCAACACACACAAACTGTCACCAGCACGACAAGCATGACCACAGCCAGCCCACCTCCTAAGGCAACGGTGAAGACCGGCATTCCTGGAAAAATATGTACACGATGAGAAAGACGTATCTAGCAACAATGACCTATTACGATGTAATAATGTGAGAGCGGTGTCAATACAGTCGGACTAGTTGAAACCTCTCGCAAAAGAACGTACAGATTTGGATATTGAGACCACTCTATCAAACACACATTGATAATCATAATAACTCTGTCAAACATGAGTACACATAGAGTCCGTCATACACAATCACACACACAACACACACACACATTATATATATATATATATATATATACATATATATATATATATATATATATATATATATATATATATATATATGAGCTAAATGCTGCATAGGGAGACCAGTGCATAACGACCGCCTACAGGAGACCAGCCGTATATTTTTATGTAACTGTTTTCCAATTATGTCTAATTGGAGTATTGTCTGTAATACAAATACACACCACATACTACAATATTGTTATGATATTATAATAAATAACATATATACACAAAAGTCGGTCTCCTTAAAACCTATATGCTTAGATGCCGCGTACGGGAGACCGGTGTGTAATCGGAAGTTAGTTATTATTTGCAGTAGTATATATTTAACGCCGACCTGGTATATCCAAAACCCAATACATCGATAACAATAACAACGTAAATATATATGCAGATACGCAACTTGACAGCACCGCATTTAACAAATGTACAACGTATGGCTAGGAGATCCGTCAAATATTTGTTTTATTAATGTGTCTATATATTTATTAAAATTAATACATATCAAACAAGCATATAGTACACTGAGCACGGAACGCTAACCCCTCAATCAATATATAGCAAAACGTTTAAACTATAAGCACTTCTCTGCCGGGGTCCCGTACGCGGCGCCTTGTGCACATAAATATATACACGTGTCTGCAATAAATGTGCTCAAAACCATTCAGTTAATTCCTTTATATCTAAACTATCTCCACTAACAAGTATAATCATTAAATAAAATGCATTAGTTATGCAATCACACATCAAAACTTTAAGGAGACCGGCTCCGGTCTCCTTAAAACAGCGGTCTCCCGTACGTGGTGCTATATGCATAACTGGTCTCCCGTAGCGGCGTTTAACCTTATATATATATATATATATATATATATATATATATATATATATATATATATATATATATATATATACTATATATATATATATATATATATATATATATATATATATAAAATAATATGACTGTCTAACACCTACACAATGTACAATGTTAGGATAATTCCCAATATTTGCCAGAACATATGTATTCAAGATAATAATGGTAAAAAATCTATTTTCATAATTGAATATAATGTGATCAAAATATCTAACGATAAATTTTATATATATTATATAATAACACATATATATATATATATATATATATATATATATATATATATATATGTTAGATTAGTCATAATATATTTCATCCACGCATAAATCGTTAGATATTTTGATCACATTATATTAACGAATTATTGATAAATATCTGATGTTGCTGTACCAATTATTTTCTTGACAATAGAAGTTACCTGGTTCTTCCTGTGTGGTATCGTTTTGTTCTGTCCGTGGTGTGTCTGCAAGGAAATAATACCTTATTGAAAGTACAACACATCACAGTGTTAAGGTTTATGCTTGGTTTTTGCCCTCTTCAGCTATTAAAAAATGTATATGCGCCCCATTGGTTTTAAATTACAATGAAGGAGCTTGTCGTTTATGTGCAACAATGTTCATGTTACACTAAATTAATTTCAAATTTTGCCTTTGTTTCATGGTAAATGGTAAATGTTTTCAGGTATTATTAATAACAATAATAATAAAATAATAGTAACAATAATTATAATGGCTTCTTATGCGCTAATATCCTCGAAGATCAAGCTCAGTGGCGCAGCGAATGCTCTCGAGCCGAGGCGTTCTAACACCAGCCTCACTAAGGATAGACGTCAAGGTCTGTTCACCCTCGCTCATATGTCCATCCAGGTCTTCCTTGGACTACCTCCCCGTCTGTTGCCTTATACGTAGCCCTGCATGATAGTCTTAGCAAGGGAGTCGTGACGTGTGACATGATCGTGCCAAGCTTTCCCTTCTTCATTGTCGCGAGGAGGGCCCCATGTGGCCTTGCTAAGGCAGTGGTCCATCTTCAGACAGTCACTGGTTTTGCGTTTTCTTTATATCTTCTTCCTCTTTGCAGTCCACGTGTTGCAGGTGTATAGCAGGATAGAGGCCACAAGGGCTGTGTACATATTGTCTTGGTTCGGAAGCTGATGTTGATGCTTCTCCACACTTTGCTGAGTTTGCGTATTCTTGTTATTGCGATGGCTATGTACGGCCTTGCTGTTGTAATGGCTATACATTTCTTTGTCCGAACGTCCATATTTGGTGAGTGTGGCATCTACATGTTCCAGTTTCTGGCCGATCGTCGTAATGTTAACAGTGATGTTCTTAGTGGTGCTGATCGACATGTTGCACTTTTTGGTGCTCATTTCCAAGCCGTAAGCGGTGGCTCTGTCCATTATTATGATGATGACATGTTGGAACCTCCGCCATCGAGATCAGTATCATTAGCAAATCGCCGAAACGTCTGTCTCCAACCGAGATAGTGGTGTTGAAGTCGTCGAGGACTTTTCCATTTATCTGAACAATTGTAAAGTTTTCATATCAGTTCCTCTACAGCAAAGTTATTTATTATGAAACAGGTTATGCACACACAGTACCACCCATACTTCATGGATTTTGCCAGTATTGTCGATAAACCTGCGAAACAAGTTCGTGCTTACCTCTATAATTAGTTCTCCACATATCACTCAGACAGTATTGCAATAAAATAACCTAAATATTACATGCTTGATGATGCAATGTGCTTAAGCAATGTCGAAGGGGACATACTATTATCCTTCTTGACATCCACCGTTATAATGTATGCACAAGAGGAACATGACACAGTACGAATATCCCATAGAATCTCGCAATATCTTCTTGGGATAACAAAGATATCAATATTATTTTGAACAGGCTCGTTGTATGTTTCAATATGTTTCGGTATTTTTATCGCGTACCAAAGGCACATGTTACGTGTTGATTGATGCAAGACAATAAATGTAATGGTTCGATGACGTATTGTATTTGTTGCATTAGGTGGTCATTTTTATGATTAGATCAGAAGATAAAATATCACCCGTCACCAAGGCTGTGTTTACTGTTTTTCATTGATCTAAATTCTGGTCTGATCGCAAGAAAATGGAAAACGACAATTTTGTATCACAAACACGACACATAGCATAGCTAAAAATCATGTTTCATTGCAAACTGAACTTGAAAGATTCTATCAAGCCACAGTTCACGACTTGTTGCAAATTAGTAACACAGACTGTAACAAGACTGAAACAAATGATGAAGAGCTGGTAAATTTGTGCTAAACAAAACGTTGTTTATTAACTGGTTGCGTTTTAGTCAAGCCAATATTCTGAAACAAAGCACTCATGTGAAGAAGGTGTTAGTGGGTTACTTGTATATGCATTCGCTTAACACCACGAATACAAGCTGTATTGTTCTTTCCCTTCAGACTGTGCAAATATTATAAAAACCTATGCAGTTGTTCTATGAACGCGATATGTTACGAGCTAAATGAATTGAACAGTTTTAATTAAACCCTGATTTATTTAGACATACCAGAAAGGGTGATATCTTCTGGGCTGATAGTCAGTGTAAGATTCCTGGCTTCAGCCGCATCAACAAATGTTGATTGGATCTTCTCTGGGGCAGCCGCCTTATCCACCACGAGCACATAGTCAGTAACTACCCTGCCTCGTCTGGTAGGAACAACATATAATTCAACATCGTCAGTGAACACACGAAGAGATACCTGATAGCATATGTTTTTAGATCACAGAAACAGGTATGTGGTATTACATAACAGTACAACAAAACATGATGTTATCGGACAAACCTGCTGTGGTAGACCTGAAATGGGAGGAGAAAATAAACCAATGTTGAAACGGAAACGTTCTGTAACATAACGTCATGCCCATTCAGAACTCGTAAGTTATTTGTATACTATGCATGCACACATACACGCATTATTACATAATATTGAATATTTAGGCATTACCAATGCAAGAGCTAATCATTAAATTGAAATTGTTTGCTCAATTTAAATATGCCAGAGCATGCTTGATAATGTACTGCTTCTATCGAGAGGAAAGAGAAATTACTTATGGATGCTGGCAAAGATCAAACTGCGTGGCTTAGTCAAACAAACAAACAAACAAACAAACAAACAAACAAACAAACAAACAAACAAACAAACAAACAAACAAACACATTTTAGGCTATGAACATTATATAATTCATTGACATTAAAAGCTCAATAAACGGAACTATGAAGCCTTTATTTTACTTACCTAAATGTGATGTATTGTACATGAATAACTTGTACGCCAGCCATCTTGAAGATGTACGTCAACTACAACAGCAAATAAGTGGAAATGCTGCATGCCTGCTGATCTTGTCTTTGTCGCATTTACTTTGCAGTTCAAAGAGGTAAAAGCACCAGCCTCTCGACTGAGAGATTCCGGGTTAAAATCCTGTCCTACCGTGTCAATCCTAGGGCAAGTTCATTAACTGCATTACGCTCCAGTTGTCGTAGCTGAGTTAAAAACTCATGATAGTTCAATACAGATCATTATTAGAACAGCAACACTAGTCATGCTATTTAGTCTCAGTATTAGAGGAATAGACAATCAGTCCCAAGTAGTAGTAGCTCCTCCTTTAGACAACCACATTACTGAACAGATATCACATTTCAATCTTACACTAACACCATTTTTTAGACGTTGTATACGTGAGTACATGGCTATACAAAACATGTCTGCAGTTCAGATTGCGTTGAATTAAACATTCTGCCAAGGAGTAAAGTGTAAAATGCGCCGGCAATCCTAAGTACCGAGTATTGCAAAATAAAAGGCATACCTGTTTCATTTCACCCAGCCCCCAGACAAAGTTTAAAATATAGTCCTTATTCATACCATTGTTGTGTCCCATATTAAAGTATATACCACGTAATGAAACCTAAGCTAATATCTCTCTAGACACAAACTACAGATCCACCCACATTAATACAACCACACGTCATATCAGATAAATAAATGTATCCATACATTTACTCGCATAATCCGACTCGTTTGGTTTATCCACCCTCCCATAAAGACACTCATCTAAAGACTAATCCACCCTCCCACAAACTCACTCATCTGAAGACTCATCCACCCTCCCATAAACTCACTCATCTGAAGACTCATCCACCCTCCCACAAACTCACTCATCTGAAGACTCATCCACCCTCCCATAAACTCACTCATCTGAAGACTCATCCACCCTCCCACAAACTCACTCATCTGAAGACTCATCCACCCTCCCACAAACTCACTCATCTGAAGACTCATCCACCCTCCCATAAAGACACTCATCTAAAGACTAATCCACCCTCCCATAAACACACTCATCTGAAGACTCATCCACCCTCCCACAAACTCACTCATCTGAAGACTCATCCACCCTCCCATAAACTCACTCACCTGAAGACTCATCCACCCTCCCATAAACTCACTCATCTGAATACTCATCCACCCTCCCATAAAGACACTCATCTAAAGACTAATCCACCCTCCCACAAACTCACTCATCTGAAGACTCATCCACCCTCCCACAAACTCACTCATCTGAAGACTCATCCACCCTCCCACAAACTCACTCATCTGAAGACTCATCCACCCTCCCATAAACACACTCACCTGAAGACTCATCCACCCTCCCACAAACTCACTCATCTGAAGACTCATCCACCCTCCCACAAACTCACTCATCTGAAGACTCATCCACCCTCCCACAAACTCACTCATCTGAAGACTCATCCACCCTCCCATAAACTCACTCATCTAAAGACTAATCCACCCTCCCACAAACTCACTCATCTGAAGACTCATCCACCCTCCCACAAACTCACTCATCTGAAGACTCATCCACCCTCCCACAAACTCACTCATCTGAAGACTCATCCACCCTCCCATAAACTCACTCATCTGAAGACTCATCCACCCTCCCACAAACTCACTCATCTGAAGACTCATCCACCCTCCCATAAACACACTCACCTGAAGACT
>JAODUO010001251.1:140000-170000 GCA_025642075.2 Ridgeia piscesae
CACCCTCCCATAAACACACTCATCTGAAGACTCATCCACCCTCCCATAAACACACTCATCTGAAGACTCATCCACCCTCCCATAAACACACTCATCTGAAGACTCATCCACCCTCCCATAAACTCACTCATCTGAAGACTCATCCACCCTCCCATAAACTCACTCATCTGAAGACTCATCCACCCTCCCATAAACACACTCATCTGAAGACTCATCCACCCTCCCATAAACACACTCATCTGAAGACTCATCCACCCTCCCATAAACACACTCATCTGAAGACTCATCCACCCTCCCATAAACACACTCACCTGAAGACTCATCCACCCTCCCATAAACACACTCATCTGAAGACTCATCCACCCTCCCATAAACTCACTCATCTGAAGACTCATCCACCCTCCCATAAACACACTCATCTGAAGACTCATCCACCCTCCCATAAACACACTCATCTGAAGACTCATCCACCCTCCCATAAACACACTCATCTGAAGACTCATCCACCCTCCCATAAACACACTCATCTGAAGACTCATCCACCCTCCCATAAACACACTCACCTGAAGACTCATCCACCCTCCCATAAACACACTCATCTGAAGACTCATCCACCCTCCCATAAACTCACTCATCTGAAGACTCATCCACCCTCCCATAAACACACTCACCTGAAGACTCATCCACCCTCCCATAAACACACTCATCTGAAGACTCATCCACCCTCCCATAAACACACTCATCTGAAGACTCATCCACCCTCCCATAAACACACTCACCTGAAGACTCATCCACCCTCCCATAAACACACTCATCTGAAGACTCATCCACCCTCCCATAAACACACTCATCTGAAGACTCATCCACCCTCCCATAAACTCACTCATCTGAAGACTCATCCACCCTCCCATAAACACACTCACCTGAAGACTCATCCACCCTCCCATAAACACACTCATCTGAAGACTCATCCACCCTCCCATAAACACACTCATCTGAAGACTCATCCACCCTCCCATAAACTCACTCATCTGAAGACTCATCCACCCTCCCATAAACACACTCATCTGAAGACTCATCCACCCTCCCATAAACACACTCATCTGAAGACTCATCCACCCTCCCATAAACTCACTCATCTGAAGACTCATCCACCCTCCCATAAACACACTCACCTGAAGACTCATCCACCCTCCCATAAACACACTCATCTGAAGACTCATCCACCCTCCCATAAACACACTCATCTGAAGACTCATCCACCCTCCCATAAACACACTCATCTGAAGACTCATCCACCCTCCCATAAACACACTCATCTGAAGACTCATCCACCCTCCCATAAACACACTCATCTGAAGACTCATCCACCCTCCCATAAACACACTCATCTGAAGACTCATCCACCCTCCCATAAACTCACTCATCTGAAGACTCATCCACCCTCCCATAAACTCACTCATCTGAAGACTCATCCACCCTCCCATAAACACACTCATCTGAAGACTCATCCACCCTCCCATAAACACACTCATCTGAAGACTCATCCACCCTCCCATAAACACACTCATCTGAAGACTCATCCACCCTCCCATAAACTCACTCATCTGAAGACTCATCCACCCTCCCATAAACTCACTCATCTGAAGACTCATCCACCCTCCCACAAACTCACTCATCTGAAGACTCATCCACCCTCCCACAAACTGATTTCATCTCTATGCCTAAAATAACTAAAACACCACATAATTAGAGTAGAAGATATCAGGTAAACTTACAACACTTGCCACTTGTTCAGCCAACTGTTTGTATACATCTGAGGAGATATCTTCTAGCTCATCAGTGAACGTTCTGTCGGTAATCCTAAAGGCTCCCCACATCTTTCTTGTGTTTCCCTCTGAATATTATACAAAATAAAATGTAAGAAATCCCGCTGGTCACATGGAACACCGACAGCAGTCACGGAGGACATTGCCTGTAATCACTGTGTATATTGATATCTGTCACAGTGGACAATGACAGTAATCGTCGGGACATCGACTATAAACACAGTGGACATAGACACTATTCAAGGGTGGACCTACAATATTGGTACATGATATAAGTTTCTCTGACGGTTTTCGAGTTTGATGAGGGTAAGTAAATCCAAAATGGAATACACACAAAACTGTGACCACTAATGTTGATATATTGATCATACAGTACATATTTACTGTTGGTTAGTGGCAAAATAAAGGATGGTATCAGATAATACAAGACAGTTTAATGTTCCTTTGCAAAATAATTTGTTATACACTTTATGGAAATTTGATATAGCATATGACATACACGGATGATTATTAATTTAGTAATTTCGATGTATGATTATATTGAGATGTATTAAGCGCTCCAAGGTGGCTGCGGTGGCGTGAGACCGCACTTTTCGTGGGGAAGAAAACACGAAAGCCCTCCAGTGTCGCTGACAGTGATGTCGGTGACACTGAGGTGATGGCTATGAGGTTCGTTGAGCTACTGAATGACGAGGGGTTGCTTACAACTTTAAGGTCAGCTTTGTACCAGCAGGCGCCATCAGACAAGCTTGACAAACTGACGCGAACAATAGCTGGCCTGACGTCCCAGCTCGAACGCAAAGAATAAAAAAATCACCGCCCTGGAAGAGAGGGTGGAACGACTGGAGGGTGAGTGTGACAGAGTGGAATTGTACTCCCGTAGAGGTAATTTGAGATTTAGCGGCATTCCTGAGACTGGAGAGGCAGAGGACACTACAGCTAAGGAGGTCGAGATTATCAATATGGCCTTTACCCCCACCCCCCCAATGTCTCAGGAGGACATTATTGTTAGCCACAGGCTGGGCAAGAGGAGTGACACTGGCGACCGGTGCCGCGTCGTAATTGTGCGATTCAGTAAAGTTACGGTGCGTGACGGAGTGATCGAGGAGGCGATTACGCAATACAAACGGCAGCACCGAACAAAATTAATCTACGTCAATGAAGATTTGACGCAGCGCCCCGCTGCATTGCCGCCGCGACAAGGCAGATGAAAAAAAGTCAACGACTGCTGGACCTACAATGGCAAGATTGTGGTAAAGACTTTGACAAACATAATAAAGGTCATCAACACGGAGGCGGAGATTAATAATCTTCGTTAAACACAGAAACCCGGCCTTAGTGACTCTTGATCGGGAACATTCACATTGTCCGTCATATGAACGTTTACCAGAACCAATGTCTGTCATATGAATGTTTTATCTATATTATATATTTTTTGTTTGTTATTATATATTTTGCAAGTACATTATTAATTATGAAGCTGTGACATTCCTAGATGATCTGTTATCACTAGGCTGATTGCACTTTATGTAAATTATTAATTATCGCTATGCATTTTAATTTAAATTATGAAGTCTGTTATCACTAGGCTGATTGTATTTTATGTTAATTATTAATTATCGTATGCATTTTAATTTTAATTATGAAGTCTGTTATCACTAGGCTGATTGTATTTTATGTTAATTATTAATTATCGTATGCATTTTAATTTAAATTATGAAGTCTGTTATCACTAGGCTGATTGCACTTTATGTAAATTATTAATTATCGCTATGCATTTTAATTTAAATTATGAAGTCTGTTATCACTAGGCTGATTGTACTTTATGTTAATTATTAATTATCGTATGCATTTTAATTTAAATTATGAAGTCTGTTATCACTAGGCTGATTGTACTTTATGTTAATTATTAATTATCGTATGCATTTTAATTTAAATTATGAAGTATATTATATATATATATATATATATATATATATATGGTGCTATTCTTGTTCTAATGGTCACACACGTGATATTTATAATTACACTAACTTAATATTTTGTGTTTTTCATTGAAATATTAGTTAAGGTGAACCAGTCAACTTAATGTTTGTCATGTCAACTAAATATTATTTATGTTGATTGATATATTCTGGTATCTCTAAAATATCACAGCAAAATATTTATGTTCGCTTCTTTATTCAATCTCAGTATAAATATAAGGTACTGCATGTAATAACAAAATAAAAATTGGTAGGGTCAGTTTATTGAGGTCACAGGGGGCGGCCTTATAAAAGCTGTGATAATTGGTAACATATACAGACCTCCACGAGTCCTAAATTGTGACTACAAACAATTTATTGATGAATTTGCATCAGTATTATCACAGATTGATTTTTTTTAATCTGAAGTAATCATTGCAGGAGACTTTAAAGCTGCTCCCTCCACTCATTCGCGTAAAAATCGTTTGCTCAAGAACAAAGGGCATTCTAGTTTTCCATGTTCAAGATAATATGTGAATGAAAACAATGTGTATTTAAATGGACATATTAAACTATTGTTTATAATTTATACGTTGTTGATTGTTAAAATGTTTAAATTACCTGGATTGATCAGATATGAGACTCCAACAGACTACGTATCCTCCCGGCATTTGCCATACCCATGTGACTGCCTTAATCTTAGCCCCTCCTCTGCCTTGTCTCACTTTTGCATTGTAGTGTGGCCTGTAGCAATATTATAATTCGAATATATTATGCATTCATATAATGCTGTGATGAAAATGTTGATAAATATTTGAAAACAGGTGGCACGTGTGAGTTGAAAGGTACCAGGTACATAGACTACAGCCAGGCATCATTGACTACAATGGAAACAAGTGCAAGAATGTTATATGTAATACTTGCATGATATAATAGTGTACACCTATTGTATTAACATTTTAATCAATCATCGCTGTCATTAAAATCTAAATTATTTTGCATAAAATGTAATGGAAATAACAACATTCAGTAATAGTACTGAAATGTGAGTCGCAAAACGCTGTTTTAATAATTGTGATATTAATGTAATTCTCCGTTTGACGTTCTGTTAACGAGATAACGGATGCCTCCCCTAAAAATACTTCTTGCCCGACCAACCAGTCCCCCATATCAATTTTATTTATCATTTCGTCCTTCCCGTCATCTATTCTCTATGGATATGTACTTTCGCAATTACTAAGTTTATTAACAAGATCCTGCGTAATCAAATACAATACCGGTACATATCAACACAGGTTGTGTCTGGCTGAGTGATGCCGAGCGATATTGGCGACTGTCAACTCAAACTGGCTTGCCTTGTCAGCGACACTGATAATCTTACAAGTTAGAGAATCCGCGTCGAGTAGACGTTCACAAGAGTGGATTAGCACCCGACTACTCGCTCTTGTTGCTAACTGCGTTAATGCACTTAATGCGTACCTCCATTGAAGAATCACTTTGCCTTTGGAATCTTAGTCATGACGCGCAAAAGCACGTGCGATTTGTTATTGTGCCGCAGTAGGTCGATCTCGCATAAAGCACGTGACCCAAAAAGCAAAGGACGTCGGCAGCTGCTCATTGTTTCGCCAGTTATACCCGATTCTTTTTTTACGATAAAAAATGACAAGTACGCATTTAAAAAATTAACTGGCTGTGCATTCTTGTTAAACTATTAACACATTACACATCTGGTCATAAAAGAACCGGTTTGGCGATTAGCAAACGAGTGGAGGGAGCAGCTTTAATATAAACCTGCTTAAAATCAATGAAAAAGAATATTGTAGCGAATTTTACGTCAAATTTAAAAACATATAATAGTATCCTTAAATTAGAGCAGCCAAACTATCATACTATGAACAACTGTTTAACACGTATAAAAATGACGCAAGGAAAACATGGAAAACCATTAACGAAATATTACATAAGTCAATTAAAAAATGTTCATTACCTGAATATTTCAAGAACGGGGATAATAAAATAACTGATAATGTAGAAAGTGTAAATTACTTTAATTCATTTTTTACAAACATAGGTAAGGATCTTGCAAACAAAATAAAAGACGATAGTAATAAAAATTATAGTTACTACTTAACAGGAAATTATGAAAATCGATTCCAATTCCAAGAAATTTATGAAGAGTCCATACTCAAAATAATTGATAATTTTCCTGCTAAATCCAGTAGTGGCTGCGACGGTATTACATTAAAACAATTGAAATATTTAAAATATGTTCTTATAAAATCTCTAACTTAACTTATAAATCAAATATTAAATATTGGAATATTTCCAGATAAGATGAAAATTGCGAAAGTAATTCCTATCTTAAAAAATGAGGATCAAACATCGTTTTGTAATTATAGACCGATATCTCTGCTACCAGTTTTTTCAAAGGTCATTGAAACAGTAACATAATATAATAAGATGTATTCGTTTTTCACTAAACACCAACTTTTTAATGATAACCAGTATGGATTTAAATCCGGTCACTCAACGGAACACGCCATTCTGGAAGTTATCGACCGAACAATAGCCGCCCTGGATTCCAGCGAAACACCTATTAATATATATTTTAGACTTATCAAAAGCATACCCTAGATCATTCAATATTATTAGGTAAACTACAATTTGATGGGATGGATGCTGATGCTCTAACGTTAATGGAAAGTTATTTGAAAAATAGTAAACAATATGCCATTTACAATGTCTCAATCTCTGAAACCCTTCCCATTACCACTGGTATGCCACAGGGTTCTATTTTAGGTCCACCTTTGTTCTTAATATATATAAATGATTTACCAAACTCATGTGAAACATTCAAATATATAATGTAGGCAGACGACACAACTTTGTTTACAACAATTCAGCTGTCTAACACATGTCCCACTAAAGATATCGAATATCATTTCAATATAAGATTTAAATAAGTTAAACGAATGGCTGAAAATCAATAAATTGTCGTTAAACGTAAAGAAATCCAAGTATATAATACATAAATTGGGAAATAAACAAGTGAATAATCTCCTCCTCAAAATAAATGAAACCGTATTAGAAAGAGTCCAACATTTTTATCTTCTTGGGGTAACCTTGCAAGAAAACCTAAGCTGGGATGTTCATGTAAAATTATTTCAATTAAATGTTCCAAATTGATAGGCATATTAAACAAATTAAAACGATTCTTGCCCTAAATATAAAAGTTACTTTGTATAATGCATTAATGTTACCACACATCAATTATGGCCTAATGGTATGGGGTTTTAGCTGTAACAGAATAATCAAGCTACAGAAAAAAGCAATTAGAATAATATGTTTAACAACATATAATGCACACACTGAGCCGTTGTTTAAGAAACTAAAGATTCTTAATGTTACAGATATGCTGACATTGCATGAATTGAAACTGTACTATAAATATGTGCCCACGACATTACCAGTATATTTGAAAACCTTACCATTTATATTAAATAAAACAGTTCACACATTTAATACACGGATACATGACAATATTCATACAAATAGTGATAAGCGTGACTTTGTCAAGCGATGCATTAGGCACGATATCACTTCACTAATAAATAATAATACTTTTAACATTACAAAAAGAATTACACCGCATAGTTTACGAGGATTTATTAGTTACGCAAAATAAAGTGTCTACAAACGTACACAACATTGTGCTTTTTACTAAACTGTTATATATGTGGACATTCATAACAATCAACGTACTAATTTACGGTGTTTCTTTTTGTATACCTCCGTAAATGTACATATACGAAGTAGTGTTATTTAACAATGAGATTGTAATCATTTGCTAATTTCCAAGTGAACTTAACGTACTAATTTTGTTGTTTGTTAGTTGAGATTTGTGACATTTGTTAACAGTAATGATATTCAAGTGTTGCTGTGTTTATTTGGAAGTGCTTAAAATAGTCAACTATATTTAATTGTGATGTAATTAATGGGGTGGCTGCCACGAGAGCGATCAAAGTGGTCTTAGTGACAGTCTCCTCGACCCCTGGTTATTTTACCTACAGTAATCCTACCTACAGTAATTCATAATCACTTATAATTACATTTCTGTTATTTACTTACGCAATTACTTGGCAGTTTGCTGCACAGCGGTACTAATGTAATATCACTTCATAATTTGAGCTGCATTTGTATGAACATTGCTTTATGTATATTTTTATTGGCTCAATAAACACTTCCGATTCCGAATATATCAAAGAAAAAGGGTTCTTTGACTAAACGCTTACTTGAACAAGCACTTTGTCCACATGCCCGTGGTTGTTCTACATCACCACTGCACCAGGCACCTCCATGTTGTGGCGATGGGTTGGCACATGTACGAGTTCTCTTTTGGGACCCTCCATCACATGCGACAGAACAAGCATGCCACTCTGACCACGTAGTCCAACCGCCATCAACTGAAAAGCAACACCATCACAAATGTATCACCAATAATTCAAATGACAGAACTTACAATTACGTCTTTATCTCATTTACGCAACACCATAAATTTGTTGTTCATCGTCGCAACCTAAGGCTGTTTGTGAGCAGGACCGGTGTCGCAGAATTTATTAACACAAATTGAGTGTTCTGTTGTTATCATATTACCCTGACGTGTCTTAAGAAGGAATTATGTATCATTTGCTCAATAGTTAGTCAATAATATAATGACAAGTTTTATTCTCATTCTCAGGGATTGATAGGATCTTATCGTTAGCAAAATATTGCATTGACTTTGTTGAAAGTTGATAACTTAGGCTTAGCAAATGTTGATAAACGTAGGAAATATATATATCCACTATCCAGTGCATGCCCCACTGAGGCAAGACAAATGATCACCTGGCCAGTCGGAGCCAGTTGGGTAATTAGAAGGTAGAGACGTCCAGCTAATGTTAATGACCTAGATCTACAGTGCCTATACTGCATGGATAAAACAAGACATGTTACAATGCATATAACTGCTAGCTGTGTCTTATTTTGTTCACGGTAGTTCACAATATCCATAACCTTCTATTTTGTCTAGAAGCCAGAAGAAGAACACAGAGGAGCGCATCAGTAATAGAGGTGGAAGGACAATGATTATGGAGACATGAAGTTGGTTCCCATAGTACATGAGATAAGCAAGCACTGCAGTACTGCTGTCTCTAACAGTATAGTTTTGCAGTGTTGTATTTATGTATACGTCCACTCCCTTAAATATAAATATAGACGGGAAAAGTATGCTAAATTTTTATTTTGACAAGAAGTCTGTCTTGAACATAGCATGATAGAAATCTCTCAACGTCAAAGGGTATTGCTTTTAATGCAGCTTATTTCGGCAATATTGCAAATTAAAGTTTTATTTGTTTATTTTTTGTTAGACTATATTTTAAGTTTAACATCATCAAAATATGACAAACAATGTTTCAATAAAACATATGTCGCTTGTAACTCGCTTGCAATAGTTTATAATTTATGTCTAACACAATTCTAAACATTGCCTTTGTTTAGGAAGAGACACTATAAGCCGGTGGTCCCTTCGGTCTGGTGTCTATGCCAAACATGTAACCTGTAGTGGACTCAATAATTCTAGAGAAGGACAACTCCTGCGTTAGCCCAAGTTTGGGCTGTTTGGGGGAAACCACCTGAGACATAAATTAGAACGTACTACAACTAAAAACACACTGATCGAGTCAATTTAAGAGGGACACTATGTTGCTTATTGTTTGCTTGCAAAGTATGTGTAAGTGGTATTCATGTCATGTCGCCTGATCATTTCATGCCATCAAATCTACGATACAGATATTTCATAATATCACGTGTGCAGATTGTGAGGCTTGATTAACTACTGACCAGTTCCAACCAGTATAGTTGATAGAAGACAGATGTCCACTATGGGGTATTAGTACCTAGGGACGTACAGCAGGGTTAATGACTTCTACAGTGCTTACATAGCATGGCTAGCAAATACACACATTATTGATGTGGGTTCTTACAATTGTATTTGTACTGTTTTTATTACATTAATAAGCGTTTTCTGAAGGTTCTCTGTAGGAAACCCTGTGACGTTACCAGGTAACATTATAATAACAGATACGACATTTGTTACGTTATCGCAACGTTACATTGTTGCAATATCATAGGTTTTTAGCTAAAGCTCTCGTAACGTTCTCGTAATATTAAAGTACTTGTTGGGAAACACATGCGGACTGAATAGAAACATATTATGAACGAAAGTTGAATTTGGTTGTTAGCTCGAAACTAACGATAAAATAAGAAGTGTTCAACACCGTTTGTGTGATGAAAATGACACAGCATAGAAAATAGTTTCTTGACCTCATGGTGTGTCTGATGAAAATGCAATGCAACAGTGACTTAACAAGTCAACGTACTTGCACATGCCCTTTTTCCACATGCCTGCATTTCTTCTGTATCACCACTACAAAAGGCACCTCCATTTTGAGGTGATGGGTTGGTACATGTACGAGTTCTCCCTTGGGACCCTCCACCACATGCGACAGAACAAGCCTGCCACTCCGACCATGTGGTCCAACCGCCATCAACTGACAAGTAACAATACCACACATGTGTCACCAAGAATTTAAATGGCAGAAATTCAAACTATGTCTTTGTATATAATTCTAAAACCATTACGAACAACACGAGCAACCTTTCCATATGCCCGTGTTTGTATTAATTCACCAATGCACTCGGCACCTCGATTTTGTTGCGATGTGTTGGCACATGTACGAGTTCTCTTTTGCAACCCTTCACCACATGTGACAGAACTAGTCTGCCACTTTGAGCACCTGGTCCAACCGCCAGCAACTGACAGATAGCAGTACCTCAACTGTGTCACCAAGTATTCCGAAGACAAAATTGTGTCTTTGTATAATGTAAAAACCATTACAATAGCTCAAATAAAGTGAATAGAACACACACACACACATTATATATATATATATATATATATATATATATATATATATATATATCACTGACGTTTTTCGATTGTCATGTAGATCAGTGATTTGTTTGCACTGCATGTGGAATTGATCCCAAAAGGGTACATATTCTGATCTTATACCCCCTTAATGCATCTATGTTATTCATTTAATTTATATTGACTATTTGCAATAATTGGTACACATAACTTTCTATAAATCCTCTTAGATACACACTTATAGTAGTATAATTACGTCCGTGCAATTACCAAACCAATTAAAAAAGCACTATTATTTTGTAATCATGTGAATAATATTTGTTTAACTAATCAAGCATGAATCCTGAAGGTAAATTAGTTTCAAGTTTTTTATTATATAAGACTTCAGTTATTGCTATATTGAATGTAAGCTATAAGAACGCTCTCATGCTTCACCAGTATGTGTCAAGAGTCCGTGTATTATATTTAGAGTGACGGATTTGGAGAAAGGTATTGCAAGACCTACACGACATAATGCTGAGAGTGAGTGTTAATTTGTAGCAGAACAATACAGACAAAGATGTATTTAGCCACATACTTACTTGAACAAATAACTTTTCCACATGTCCGTGTTTGTTTACATCATATATATATATATATATATATATATATATATATATATATATATATATATATATATATGTGTGTGTATGTGTGTGTGTGTGACATATATGTATCATCACATGGAAATCCTACGAAGGGTAAAGACCTAGAGGCAGACGCGGAGAGACGTTGGAGAGATGAACTAGACGACCAATAGAAAGGAACCATCTAGCATAGAATAGCGCAAGGTAGGTAGATGTGAAGCAGCATGCTGAGGCCTTCGCCCAACCACGGGACATATGGCTGCACAATGATGATGTGTGATGATGATGATATATGTGTGTATATATATATATATATATATATATATATATATATATATATATATATATATATATATATATAAATCTCAGATATTGTTCGATTGTCATATAGATAAAAAATTATGTTTGCACTGCATGTCGAATTGATCCTAATAGGACAATCATTTTGTGTGAAGGGTTGTAAAATTCTGTTGTTTTTCCTACGCTAATAAATATATTAATACAAGAATAAATACATTTTATAGTATTATTCTGATATTACACCCCTTAATGCATGTGTTTCATTAATTTGTATTGAACATTTGCAATAATTTGTTTGAATTGTTGGCCATAACTTTCTGTAAATCCTCTTAGATATACACCACCTCCTGTTAACTACCAGAACAATGAAAAAGCACTAGCATTTTGTAATTATGTGAATACAAATTTTGTCCAACTATTCAAGCATGAATCCGGAAGGTAAATGATTTTAAAGTTCTTTCATATAAGACTTCAGTTATTGTTATATTGAATGTAAGCTATAAGAGCGCTCTTATGCATTACCAGTCTGTGTCAAGAGTCCATGTATTACATTAAGCTTAGTCAGAGTGACACATTTGTAGAAACGTTTTATATGGCCTACATCGCATATATAGCTGCGAGAGACTGTTGGTTTGAAGAAGCAGACAAATAATTCGTTGACCACATACTTACTTGAACAAGCACTTTTTCCACATGCCCGTGTTTGTTCTACATCACCACTGCACCAGGCACCTCCATGTTGTGGCGATGGGTTGGCACATGTACGAGTTCTCTTTTGGGACCCTCCACCACATGTGACAGAACAAGCCTGCCATTCTGACCACATGGTCCAACCGCCATCAACTGACAAGCAACAACATCACAAACTTGTTACCAACACTTCAGATTCAGAAAATGCAATTGTATATTGATATAATTTAAACCTCATTGACATATGGCCAAATAAAATTCGCATTTACCTACACAGGATCATATTGAATTCTTGTCAAACACACGTACCCGCCTCACTCACTGACTCACTGACTCACTGACTCACTGACTCACTGACTCACTGACTCACTGACTCACTGACTCACTGACTCACTGACTCACTGACTCACTGACTCAATCACTCACTGACTCACTCACTCACTCACTCACTCACTCACTCACTCAATCAATCAATCAATCAATCAATCAATCAATCAATCAATCAATCAATCACTCACTCACTCCTCAATCATCCAATCAAGTTCGAGTTCATTATTCGGAGCCTACACCAAATGTGACGGAACAAGTGTGCCACCTTGACTACGTTGCCCAACCGCCATCAAATGACAAGCAAGCATACCATAAATGTGTCACCCAGAAAGCCGATGACAGAATTATGTCTTTATATAATACAAACACCATTATAATAGCTCAAATAAAGTGAATAGAAGAAACGCATGGAATACACACATGGTCAGACACACATACATATAATGTGTATATATATATATATATATATATATATATATATATATATATATATAAAGATCACTGATGTTGTTCGATTGCCAAGTAGTTCAGTGATTTGTTTCCACTGCATGTTGAATTGAATCCAATAGGGTACATATTCTGATCTTACACCCTTTAATTCACGTCTATCATTACTTTGTATTGACCATTTGCAATAATTGTTAGACATAAATTTCTATAAATCCTCTTAGATACACAACTTACATTACAACCAAACCAATGAGAAAACAATAATATTTTGTAATCAAGTGATTAATAATTTGTTTAACTAAGCAAGCATGAATCCGGAAGGTAAACTATTTTAAAGTTCTTTCATATAAGACTTCAGTTAGTGCTATATTGAATGTAAGATATACGAGAGCGCTCTTATAATCTACCAGTCTATGTCAAGAGTCCGTGTATTACATTTAGCTTAGTCAGAGTGACGGATTTGTAGAAACGTTTTACATCGCATATATAGCTGAGAGAGAGAGAGAGAGAGAGAGAGAGAGAGAGAGTTGGTTTGAAGCAGTATAGTACAGACAGAGAATTATATGGCGATATACTTACTTGAACAAGCAACCTTTACACATGTCCGTGTTTGTTCTACATCACCACTGCACCAGGCACCTCCATGTTGAGGCGAAGGGTTGGCACATGTACGAGTTCTCTTTTGGGACCCTCCACCACATGCGACAGAACAAGCCTGCCACTCTGACCACGTGGTCCAACCGCCATCAACTGACAAGAACCAACATCATAAACTTGTTACCAACACTTCAGATGACAGAAAATGCAATTATGTCTTGATACAATTTAAACCTAATTGAAATATGGTCAACTAAAATTCGCATTGACCAACACGGGATACGTACGTACAAAATTACACATAAACGCAGATAACCAAAGAGATTCAAACCATTTAAAATTAAATATGCAATGAAAATAAGTTGTCTTAATTATGATATACTGTCATATTGGGTTCTTGTCACTCACTCGCCCGCCCACATTCACTCACTCACTCGCTCATCATTCAACTAATTATTCAATATTATTTTTAAATTCTTCACTTATTGCTGTGTTGAACGTTAGATATAAGAGCGCTCTTATACGTTACTAGTCTGTGTCAAGAGTCCGTGTATTACATTTAGCTTAGTCAGGTTTTTAGAAACGCTTTACAAGACCTACGCGGCATATATAGTTGAGAGTGAGAATTGGTTTAAAGCAGTATAGTACAGACAAATAATTATTTGACCACATACTTACTCGAAAACACAAATAAACGCACACATAGAAACACTCATATATATATATATATATATATATATATATATATATATATATATATATATATATATTATATATATATATATATATATATATATACATAATCACTTGTTCGACTGTTATGTACATCAGTGATTTGTTTGAACCGTATGTCGAGTTAATCCCAATAGGATACATATCAATGGAACAGGCAATCATTTTGTGAGAAGGGTTACAAAACTCTGTCGTTTTTGTTACACTAATAAATAAATTAATACAAGACTAAATACAGTTTATATTAGTTGTCTTATCTTATACCTCCCCCCTTAATGCATATGATCATTAATTTATATTGAACATTTCCAATTACTGTTACTGAGTTGCTGGATTGGATATAGCTCTCTGCAGCAAATCATCTTAGATACAAACTTACAGTATTATAACCACCTAAATTCTTTAGTCACATACTTACTTGAACAAGCAACATTTCCACATGCCCGTGTTTGTTCTACATCACCACTGCACCAGGCACCTTCATGTTGTGGCGAAGGGTTGGCACATGTACGAGTTCTCTTTTGGGACCCTCCACCACATGCGACAGAACAAGCCTGCCACTCTGACCACGTGGTCCAACCGCCATCAACTGACAAGCACCAACATCATAAACTTGTTACCAACACTTCAGATGACAGAAAATGCAATTATGTCTTGATACAATTTAAACCTAATTGAAATATGGTCAACTAAAATTCGCATTGACCAACACGGGATACGTACGTACAAAATTACACATAAACGCAGATAACCAAAGAGATTCAAACCATTTAAAATTAAATATGCAATGAAAATAAGTTGTCTTAATTATGATATACTGTCATATTGGGTTCTTGTCACTCACTCGCCCGCCCACATTCACTCACTCACTCGCTCATCATTCAACTAATTATTCAATATTATTTTTAAATTCTTCACTTATTGCTGTGTTGAACGTTAGATATAAGAGCGCTCTTATACGTTACTAGTCTGTGTCAAGAGTCCGTGTATTACATTTAGCTTAGTCAGGTTTTTAGAAACGCTTTACAAGACCTACGCGGCATATATAGTTGAGAGTGAGAATTGGTTTAAAGCAGTATAGTACAGACAAATAATTATTTGACCACATACTTACTCGAAAACACAAATAAACGCACACATAGAAACACTCATATATATATATATATATATATATATATATATATATATATATATATATATATATATATATATATATATATATATATATATATATATATATACAAAGATCACTTGTTCGACTGTTATGTACATCAGTGATTTGTTTGAACCGTATGTCGAGTTAATCCCAATAGGATACATATCAATGGAACAGGCAATCATTTTGTGAGAAGGGTTACAAAACTCTGTCGTTTTTGTTACACTAATAAATAAATTAATACAAAACTAAATACAGTTTATATTAGTTGTCTTATCTTATACCTCCCCCCTTAATGCATATGATCATTAATTTATATTGAACATTTCCAATTACTGTTACTGAGTTGCTGGATTGGATATAGCTCTCTGCAGCAAATCATCTTAGATACAAACTTACAGTATTATAACCACCTAAATTCTTTAGTCACATACTTACTTGAACAAGCAACATTTCCACATGCCCGTGTTTGTTCTACGTCACCACTGCACCAGGCACCTCCATGTTGTGGCGATGGGTTGGCACATGTACGAGTTCTCTTTTGGGACCCTCCACCACATGTGACAGAACAAGTCTGCCACTCTGACCACGTGGTCCAACCGCCATCAACTGACAAGCACCAACATCATAAACTTGTTACCAACACTTCAGATGACAGAAAATGCAATTATGTCTTGATACAATTTAAACCTAATTGAAATATGGTCAACTAAAATTCGCATTGACCAACACAACAAAATTACACATAAACGCACATAGATATGATATGAACCATTTAAAATCAAATACGCAATGAAACTATAAGTTGTCTTAATTATGAAATGCTGTAATATTGGGTTCTTGTCACACACACACACACACACACACACACACACACACACACACACACACACACACACACAACACACACACACACACACACACACACACACACACACACATACACTCACACACTACACACACACACACACATTATTATTATTATTATTATTATTAATACACGTACACGCCTACACTCACTCACTCACTCACTCACTCAGTCAGTCACTCATTCATCAATCAATCAATCAATCAATCAATCAATCAATCAATCAATCAATCAATCAATCAATCAATCAATCAATCAATCAATCAATCAATCAATCAATCAATCAATCAATCAATCAATCAATCAATCAATCAATCAATCAATCAATCAATCAATCAATCAATCAATTAATTAATCAATCAATCAATCAATCAATCAATTAATTAATTTAATCAATCAATCAATTAATTTAATCAATTTAATTAATTCAATCAATCAATCAATCAATCAATCAATCAATCAATCAATCAATCAATCAATCAATCAATCATTCATTCATTCATTCATTCATTCATTCATTCATTCATTCATTCATTCATTCATTCATTCATTCATTCATTCATTCATTCATTCATTCATTCATTCATTCATTCATTCATTCATTCATTCATTCAATCAATCACCTACACACATATTCAGTCACCACCCATTCACTCACCCACTCAGTCACTCACTCATTCACTCTCCCACTCACCTACTCTCCCACCCACCCACTCACCCATCCACCCACTCACCTATCCACCCACTCACACATCCACCCACTGACCCATCCACCCACTCACTCACCCATCCACGCACTCACCCATCCACCCACTCACACATCCACCCACTGACCCATCCACCCACTCACTCACCCATCCACCCACTCACCCATCCACCCACTCACCCATCCATCCACTCATCCCAGTTGAGTATACATTGATGAAACTGACAATGTAGTGGTGTGAACAGTTGGAAACCTATGTTCATCTTGCTATGTTATTAAGTAAATGAATAACATAATAAATTAATTAATTTTTATAATCCGATCTTTCACATGCCACACTGCACACACACACACATATATATATATATATATATATATATATATATATATATATATATATATATATATATATATATATATGTGCGTGATTCTTGTGATCACAATATTTGTCTTCATGTGTCGATTTTTATTACTGGGTGTTTAGGAATATACACAGACAGTTACGTCCAACAGTTCCATCAAGTTACTGTAATGTTCAACCCAAATTATTGCAAACCTTCCAGTTAATGTTTGTGAAAAATGCGGATAATACTAATTATATAATATATGTATGTATATATTTCTATATATTTCTATATATTTCTATTATATAGTTAGTATATTCAATTCACAATATAATATATATATATATATATATATATATATATATATATATATATTATATATATATATAATTAGTATTAGTTACTAAGCTACCGAAAATGTAACTAATTTGGGTTGAACAGTTACAGTAACTTGATGGAACTGTTGGAGGTAACTGTCTGTGTATATTCCTAAACACCCAGTAATAAAAATCGACACATGAAGACAAATATTGTGATCACAAGAATCAAATGTGTAAAGATTCACGCTTAAATACGCCACGCAAACTGGTTTTTTAAATGTTTTTTTAAAAACATATCAGGACTTTCTCATATGCCGCCACTATGTGTCTCCAAATCGCTTGGATATGCTGAACTAGCTTTGCGAATTTAAAAAGGCACAATTGTGCAAGACCTACATAGCATATAACTGAAGGTTGGTATTGGTTGATTTTATGCATTAAAATACAGCCAGATATATGTTTGGCGATGTACTTACTTGAACATGCAACGGTTCCACATGTCCGTGGTTGTTCTACATCACCACTGCACCAGGCACCTCCATGTTGTGGCGATGGGTTGGCACATGTACGTGTTCTCTTTTGGGACCCTCCACCACATGTGACAGAACAAGCCTGCCACTCTGACCACGTGGTCCAACCGCCATCAACTGACAAACAAGCAAATGGTCAAATAAAATCCGCATTAACCCACTCCAGCCTACCCGACAATTGGCGTCCATCTCGTAAAACGTTACATATCAACGGACACATTAACGTTGTTGCGGTCGAAACGTTTTCGAAAGCACTCACCCCAACTAGGCAGGGACCTGTATATTTCGATGTGAGTGATTTGGTTGAACTGTAGCAACACAAACGAGCATTGTAGTTGCTGTCCAGAAGTGATGTGGTACATGGGTGCGCAGTTTAAACTTCCCGTGACACGGGTTTTCTATGAATGGTGGTGCAGTCATGGATGACGCCAAATTTCTACTTAATACTAAGGTGTACACACAATATGTGTTTTATGTGTGTTTGTAGTTGATATTGATTGTATATAATATCTGCATCATGAGATGAGCAAAGTGGGTGAATACAATAGCAGATTTACTTGAATAGGACCTGTCAAGTGATTCAGTATGAAATATAAAGTCACGTTGCACTTGGGGGTTTCAATTAAAAAACCCCATTCTTTGGGAGGGCTTCTCACCGACAATGGTGCACACCCCAGGATTAGCTGGTCACAAGAACACAGCCACGTTATCATGATTAAATAGCTGACCTAGTCCCATGTTTGTAAACATAATATATATATATATATATATATATATATATATATATATATATATATATATATATATATATATATATATATATATATATATTATATGTGTGCGTGTGCGTGTGCGTGTGCGTGTGCGTGTGCGTGTGCGTGTGCGTGTGCGTGTGCGTGTGCGTGTGCGTGTGCGTGTGCGTGTGCGTGTGCGTGTGCGTGTGCGTGTGCGTGTGCGTGTGCGTGGGGTGGGGCGTGTGCGTGTGCGTGTGCGTGCGCGTGCGCGTGCGCGTGCGCGTGCCTGCGCGTGCGCGTGCGCGTGCGCGTGCGCGTGCGCGTGCGCGTGCGCGTGCGCGTGCGCGTGCGCGTGCGCGTGCGCGTGCGCGTGCGCTTTGTGTCATAATATGCGGTATCTATAGTTAGAGTGATTCGACTAATGTAAAAGCAACATAATCATCTTTGAATGCCCACTTTCCGTGATGTGAATGTGGTGCATGACCTTGAGCAGTAGCCACAAGGGGCGTGTTTGCAAAATGGCTGAACAGCAGCATACTGTTTCAGTGTTCCTTTACATTTACTTATTCTAGTATGTTTCTTTGTCTAGCGTTGGTTAAACAGTGTAATTGAATTTATAATAAGCTACAACTTTGGGGGGGAAATTGGCGTAATATGTAGATGGTTGACATTAGTGGTGTGTAAAAGTTGAAAAACAAGCGGAAATATTGATTGATAAGTATTATTCTTGTGTTAAGGTTATTCATAAAGTTGTACTAGACATGTATTGAGTAGTAGTTTTGGTTAAGAAAATGTAGCTAACAGTATATTTTGAACAGATTTGTAGCCTTCGACAAATTGTAAACAAGATTGAACAAATATGTTTATTTGATATAATATATAACAGATAAAGCAATAAGCGTAATAACTACATATGTAAGATAATACTTTGAATAGGTATCATTGTTATTAAAAATAAACAAGCTTTTTAGTAGGAAACCTTGGTTTGTGCAGACTATTATAGTGGGTGAAAATAGGGTAATCTAGCTTTCAACATGTTTGTAAACAAAATTTAGCAAATCTGATTAATTTATATAATATATAACATATAATGTAACGAGCATAACAGCTACATACACAAGAACGTTTTCGACTAGGTGCCATTGTTATTAAAAATAAGCAAGCGTTTTAGTATGAAACCCTAGTTTGTTTATATAGGTAGTGTCCAACGTATCCACTAGGGAACAGTACCAGTACAGACTAAACTTATTGTTCATGGTAGCGTAGGTAGTAAGTTGTTTATAACACAAAGTGTGCTCCAGTTGTTGTACATAATAAACAAACAGTCTTTCTAAAGACTAAGTTGGTATGAACTAAGTTTATTTTGAGAAAGCATAATTTAACAAGGTTTAACAAGATTGCCACCTAGAGATTCAACTCTAGATGGCAGGTGGACTAGGAAGCCATTTGGCTTATCGAGAGTGCAACCTATCTATCTAAGTATACCTCGCCCGTCTTAGGTATATGTCGATTTTATTTTTAAATATATTAACACTACTAGCACCTACACAATCAGCTGATAATCTGATCTATTTGTTTACTGTTCTTTGTGAAAATGAAAATTGTCTAATATCTAGTCTACACTGCTTCTTTGCTAATGTAACTCCATGTCCTCTAGTCCTTCTCTCTTCCTTGACTGTGAAAAAAATATTTCTGTCAATATTTTCATATCCATTCAATATTTTAAACACCTCAATCTGATCTCCTCTCAATCTTCTGGTTTCTAGTGTTGTTAAACCACATTCTTTTAGATGCATTTCATAACTAATATTCCTGAGTTTTGGTATCATTTTGGTTGCTCTCCTTTGTACTCTTTCTAGCATATCAATATCCTTCTTGCGATATGGCCTCCAGGCTTGTATACAATATTCTTAGTGAGGCCTAACTATTGTTTTATACAGCGGTATTATTAGTTCTTTTTCTTTGTACACTATATTTCGCCTAATTAATCCAAGAATTTGGTTTCCCTTCGCTGCTGCAATTCCACACTGCTCTGATACCTTCATGTCAGCACTAATAGTTAACCCTAAGTCCTTTTCCTTTAAGGTAGTATTTAGTACAGTATCACCCATTGTATATTGTGTATCTTCATTCCCATGTCCTGTGTGAAGGCACTTACACTTTCCAAAATTAAACAGCATTTGCCACTTCTCAGACCATTCTATCAACTTATTAAGATCATCTTGTAAATGCTGTCTATCTGCATCACTTTTAGTTTCCCTAAACACTTTTGTGTCGTCCGCAAACTTCAACACCTTGCTTGTTATGTCATCATCCAAATCATTGATATATATTAAGAATAAAATAGGTCCCAGTACTGATCCCTGCGGTACTCCACTCAAAACCGATTTCCAGTTTGAAACCTCCCAATCAACTACTTCTCTTTGTCTTCTATCAATAAGACATTTTTCTATCCAGTTGATCATTCCATTTCCTATGCCATGGTCCTTTAGTTTAAGTAGTAGTCTTTGGTGTGGCACTTTGTCAAAGGCTTTTTAAAATCTAAGTAGATTATATCTACTGGTGATCCCTCATCTACCCACTTTGTGACATCTTCCAAAAAACATAACATATTTGTTAAGCATGACCTCGCTTTTAAAAACCCATGTTGAGATGGGTTTATCAATTTATTTTTAACAAGAAAATCAACCAGGTGATCTTTAATTAGTCTTTCTAATAGTTTGCAAATCACCGATGTTAACAATTATCGAAAGAAACCATTACAAAAATCAAGTACAAGCAAATGATGTGGAAGACATATAGACATACTGGAAGTGAAGAAGACTATGCCATTTATAAAGAAGCACTTAATCAAGCTATAGCTGACATTAAACATTCAAAGAGAAGCTACGAAAAAAATTGCTTTTAATATAAAACTTGACAACAAGAGTTTTTATGCGTATGTTCGAACTAAACAGAAAGTTCAGGATAAGGTCGGTCCTTTAGAAGGTAGTGATGGAAACATAATAACAGGGGGATTCTTAATGGCAGAAAACCTAAATGAGTACTTTAGTTCAGTGTTTACCAGGGAAGATAATAGTATATTACCAGTACCAGACACTAAGTTCGAAGGGAGAGAGTCTGCTATTTAGGTCAACTAATTGTAACCCCAAAAATGGTAGGTATGAAAATAAGAGATATGAAGGATAATAAATCTCCTGGAGTGGATGGGATTCCTCCCAAATTACTATTGGAAATTGTAGAACAAATCAGCATTCCGCTTGCGACAGTGTTCAAATTGTCATTAGAGGAGGGAATAGTTCCGTTAGAATGGAAAGAAGCAAACAGTATATCATTATTTTAAAAAGGTTCGAGAAACGAGTCAGAGAACTATAGACCAGTGAGTTTAACATCGGTGATTTGCAAACTATTAGAAAGACTAATTAAAGATCACTTGGTGGATTTTCTTGTTAAACATAAATTGATAAACCCATCTCAACATGGGTTTTTAAAAGCGAGGTCATGCTTAAACATTAAGTTATGTTTTTTGGAAGATGTCACAAAGTGGGTAGATGAGGGATCACCAGTAGATATAATCTACTTAGATTTTTAAAAAGCTTTTGACAAAGTGCCACATCAAAGGTTACTTATTAAACTAAAGGCCCATGGCATAGGAAATGGTATGATTAACTGGATAGAAAATGGCTTATTGATAGAAGACAAAGAGTAGTAGTTGATGGGCAGGTTTCAAACTGGAAATCGGTTTTGAGTGGAGTACCGCAGGGATCAGTATTGGGACTTATTTTATTCTTAATATATATCAATGATTTGGATGATGACATAACAAGCAAGGTGTTGAAGTTTGCGGACGACACAAAAGTGTTTAGGAAAATTAAAAGTGATGCAGATAGACAGCATTTACAAGATGATCTTAATAAGTTGATAGAATGGTCTGAGAAGTGGCAAATGCTGTTTAATTTTGGAAAGTGTAAGTGCCTCCACACAGGACATGGGAATGAAGATGCACAATATACAATGGGTGGTACTGTACTAAATACTACCTTAAAGGAAAAGGACTTAGGGTTAACTATTAGTGCTGACATGAAGGTATCAGAACAGTGTGGAATTGCAGCAGCGAAAGGAAACCAAATTCTTGGATTAGTTAGGCGAAATATAGTGTACAAAGAAAAAGAACTAATAATACCGCTGCATGAAAGAATAGTTAGGCCTAATTTAGAATATTGTATACAAGCATGGAGGCCACATCGCACGAAGGGTATTGATATGCTAAAAAGAGTAGAAAGGAGAGCATCCAAAATTATACCAAAACTCAGGAATATTAGTTGTGAAACGCATCTAAAAGAATGTGGTTTAACAACACTAGAAACCAGAAGATGGGGATGAAAATGTTGATAGACATATCGTTTTCTCGGTCAGAGAAGAGAGAAGGACTAGAGGACATGGAGTTACATTAGCAAAGAAGCAGTGTAGACTAAATATTAGAAAAGTTTCATTTTCACAAAGAACAGTAAACGAATTGAACAGATTATCAACGATTGTGTAGGTGCTAGTAGTGTTAATGTATTTAAAAATAAAATCGACATATACCTAAGACGGGCGGGGTATACTTAGATAGATAGGTTGGACTCTCGATAAACCAAAGGGCTTCATAGTCTAGAGTTTAATCTCTAGGTGGCAATCTTGTTAAATCTTACTAAATCTTGTTAAATAATTTTCAATCATCAGTTATATCGGTAAGGCTGTATATATCCGACTTAAAGTATTATTTCGATAAAGTATTACGCCTATTACATTTCTGCTCTATTGTGCAGTAGAAATGGTCTGGGTTGTTTAAATCAGTGGAATTTTCATTTTAAACCTGATTTAAGTGTGTGTTTGTGTGATTTTATGTATTTTATTACGTTTTTATTTCACATATAATAGGTAATGTTAGATTGTGTGTACTCGTGGCATTTTTAGCTACTGCTATGTTTTGTTTTCCTTTAAGAACAATGCTATGAAACAAGACTCACCAGGTTTTGGCTGCACTAGGCCAGCCTCGTGACAAGACTTGCAGCACCATTCTCGGAATTGATCCATGGTGAAGCACCTATCAGGTTTGCGTTTTATAGCCTCTGCACATGTTAATTTTTGTCCATTATTTATTGAGAAAACATAACCTTTGTCTGTACAGCCTGAAACAGAACTATCTATGTATAGTTGTTACACACACACACACACACACACACACACACACACACACACACATATATATATATATATATATATATATATATATATATATATATATATATATATACACACACACACACACACACACACACACACACACACACACACACACACACACACACACACACACACACACACACATCATTCACTCACTCACTCACTCAGTCATATACAATGAAACAGCTTCCACTTGCACTGAGTGTTCTGTCCTGTTGACAGTGACATTGGTGGTGACACAACTTCCACTGGCACTGAATGAATTGGCATGTCGTCATTGAATGCACTATACTGGTGACAGTGACATTGTTGGGGACACAACTTACACTGGCATTTAATGCACTGTTCTGCCATCAATGAGAAGAACAGTGCGGAACACTAAGTTAAAGCTTGGCAAAATACAACCTTTAAAATTGAATAACTCCTAGAAATATGATCTACTTAGTGTACTCCGTGGGTAGAGCCATCCCTTGTATAGTTTATGTGGGCATGATTGTATAATTACTCATAAACTGTTAAATTGACAAAACAATTCTCGCTTATCAATTACATATGTTTTTAAATAGTAGTAATATTTAAATTAACTGTTGGCTTTTGAATTATAATAACAGTTTAACATATTGCAATAAAAACAACATGTTGAGAGGTACAATGTTAGCATTTTGTAGACGTGATAATTCGATAATAATAATAAAAATTTCTATGAAATTTATAATAAGGTTATTAACAAATAATGATATGTGAACTTTAATACTGTTATAAGCTAATTTACACGAATACTTGTTCATACTCTACGACATCGTATTAACAATTATCTCTGCTCTGGTATTAAAGAAGGTAATTCTGAAGAATGCACTAGAAATTCAGACCCAATGTACGAAGAACATACATTCTTAAGCCAGTGTTGTTATACCGATATTATTGAAAATGTTTACAAACTTGTCATATATTCTTAATAAAATACCTAATTACAACGTTTCCAAATATGTAATCTTATTTACTAACATGTATTCACTATCACATCACCTGTTACTGGTAGTGTAATAAGATTTAGGAGTCGCCCTTACCATCCGGAACATCAGTGGGCAACTCTGAAGGTATACATTCATCTGTAAATAAAAACAATATTGTCTAAGTTAGAAATATCGTTTCCGTTTCATGCAGCCCGGAGAGGAGAATAATGACACACGCAACTGACACGTATTCCACCTTTATAATAATAATACTAATAGTTTATTTCACTCTCTCTGGGCAATCAAAAAGATTGAAATGCGTACATAAAACATGCAAAGTATATTTGTTAAAATAGATTCAAATAATATATAATTTAAGACATTAACGTAAATATACATTATACTGTAGAGACTATACGATATGTATCAATAAAACCTTTACCCCAATGTTGTTGATTAACTTCTACAGACTAAGACCCAGAAGCAATGATGTACTGTAAGTATTAAGAACGCAATATATCTGATCAGTAGACGAATTAACTTCCTAAAACAGTGATAGATTTTCATTAGTAAGTGTCCCTCAGATATTTTAATCTCCCAGTACAAGATGCTTTGTCATAAGTAAACTTAGCACAAACTAATTAAACATCTAAGAGAGAGAAGTGACGCAGTGGGACTAGCAAATTCATGACTTAAAGTAATGATCCACCATTAATAGTAAATTTCTCACATATAACTTACTTTCTAAAACAATGATGAAGCAATCCTTAAGACAAATTAAACGTTGAAATACCATGGCAAATGTCGTGTGGACGTTTCACAGAGGTAATTTCAGGGTATACTTGGTATACATTGATAATAATGGTTTAGTGCTGTTCTAATTTACTGTATGATTATTCATCATCACCACACTATCAAATGTGCTTCTCCCAAAGAGTATCCTTTACAGTGGTCTGTAGACCGGCGCACGCTCCAACTGTTTTTGCAAGAAAAGCGTCAATGACGTTTTGAAGGTCTCCATGAAGGTCTATGACATTGACCTTGCTTTACGGGAGACTCTCGATCAGCCCCGACCAGCTTGGAGTACTGCAATCGCAACAGGTGGCCACTACCCACGAGCAGCACTGCATTGAGACAGCGACAAGCGATTGAATAGTGCGAATAAGCAGTCTACACCGCATCGGCTCAACCAGCAGCGTCATCCTGTCTCTGCCGCTACAGAAAATGTCGTACATTCAGGATCATCGCCACTAAAGGATGAACAATACTTACCAAATATTAGTCAACTTCCCGCAGACAACTAATGAAATTAGAAATGTGTGACTTGCCATTTCTTTGGTTGGAACAATCTTCTACACACACACCTCTGTGGCAACACTAAACAACACAATCATTCAATGGTAAATTAACTTTAAATTTTATTTAACCAAACGTGTGTTTGATTACCAATTCAGATAACTCGCAATGACAACTATGACTGAAAGCCAAAGAGAGCATTATTTATTACACCATAATAACAACATGTACCTCTACCTGTGGACTCTAGATAAGCCTAAGGCTTCCGAGATCATATTCCATCTGAAGCGTTAAGCTTTTGAATGCAATCTGGTTACATCTTATTAAATATAATGTAAGGTATATTTTCTGTTATTATTTGTTGGATATATGTATGTATTTTAAAGTAGGTGGATCATAGAGTACCTCATTGTAGGTAGAGCGTACACTATTTTCCTGATAATTTATGCGGAATACCATAACACTTTCCCGCCAGCGTCATTATGCACGGTGTTCTTCTTGCAATATATAGGAAGTGTCACGATTTTAGTGTTGAATGAATAATTTATTTTTAGAATCGACTGTGCGGTATGCACAAATGTCCATTCAGATATGTTAAATGACGTATACGTCAAGTAAACAATATATAAGAATATTGCCCAATGCGTAGACTCAGTGAAAACTATTGTGGACATCGACATCTTAACTCAATATCGCTGTATCATCGAAAACCAATTTAAATTGTTTCTGGTGATTGCATTCACACTGTTTTTACAAGAGAAATCAAGATTCAACATGAATTTATAAACAATATTTGTAATGACAGCTTTACAATTAAGTATGCAGTTTTCAACAAATACGTTGAAAGGATTGCAACGTTTCGATTGTTGAAACAGTAATCTAAGTGTATTTTTGTAAATACCATGGATCTTATATATTCTCGCTACTGAGTAATCCCAGCACAGCTGAGCACCGTTCACGGGAGAGCAGAATGTGTTAAGCGAAGTCAGCTTCATATCTGTACATTACATGTAAAATGGTCTACACATATTGTTATATATGTATGATAAAGATATGTTACTAACCTTATTTTCCCCACACGGTGTTCCAAATATCGCTCCATCGTGATTAGTCATCTCTGTTCCTGTACTTGGATTCCAACAGTACACGCAATAGCAGATGATGGAATTATTCCGTTTCAAATCCTACAAAGATCTGCGGTCAGATGTCTAACAAAGGCATTGAATCATAGCAAAATATGGGATCTTCAGGCTTTTTTAATGTGTATGAAACTTATACCTCCGCCATGGACGGTCCTAAGTCCGGCTGTGAAACGAGGAGGGTAGCGCGTGACATTAGCGCCCTAACCACGTAAAACACTAGGCTACAAAACCCATTACCAATGAACAAAATGTAAATGGGGAAAGGTGTGAAGTTACCCAGGAAACTGGGATAATGAAGGATGTCAGCCAAACCCAGTCGGAATCTCACACCCAGAGAGTTGAACTCCTCAAACCGATCACCAAGATACGCGCGGGTTCCTGTACTTGAGAACACTCTATCAAGCTGGAGGGCTTCAGCAAGTACTGCGGGAGATAGAGAACTACAACATCGAACTTCTTTGCAAAGCTGACAATGATTGCCTATTATGCACCAAGTGAATATGCATATGAGGAGATCAATGATGAGTTCTATAAATAGTTGCAGGCAGAAATAAGGATTACACCCCGGCATGATGTACTCATGGTGGTAGGCGACCTTAACGCAAGAGTTGGAGACGACAGTACAGGAAGAGAAAGTGCCATGGGCACCCAAGGCTTTGGATGCATCAATAACAATGGTGAGAGACTTTCTGACCTATGTGTGGAAAATAACTTAATCATAGGCGGAACGCTATTCAAGCACAGAACCATTCACAAAACCACTTGGAGGTCTCCATATGGTAACACTGTCAGTTAGATCGCTTCAATCGGAAGTGGAGACGATCACTTCAAAACGTCAGAGCCAGCCGCGAAGCTGACGTGGGGAGCGACCATGTGCTGGTGCTGTCAACATTATCATTAACGCCAAGAAAGGCAAAGAGAGGAGAGGCAGCGGCGATTTGACACAGAAAACTTGAACAACACAAACAAAGGGAAAGCTGTTCAGCTGGATTTGCAAAACCGCATTCGCATACTCCAAGTGGAACAATAATTCGAATTAATACTTTCACCCTGAAATTCACGGAAACAAGCAAGAAAGCCTACCGAATAAAAAAAAATGGGTTTAAACAGACATGTGGACAACAATTAATGAACGAAATGCGATAACAAAGAAGGTAAATGATACCAAATCGCAACGACTGAGGGAACAGGTACAGGCAAGATACCTGGGACTCGACAAATAAGTGAAAAGGCAGACAAAAGCAGAAACATCATTGAGAAACTAACTGGCAGAAGAAGAATAAACAGCTGCTAAAATTCAGAAAATCACTGCGATGTACAATCTAACCAAGCCCCTCGCCGGCGGCTTTAGAAACAGTGAAGTACCAGTAAAATATGTAAATGGAAATGCTATCATTGGCATAGCCGAACAGATATCACACAAGATTAAGCCATATCGTGAATGGGCCAGGTAAGAGTCGTCATTGTATAGAATCATGGTACCGTCGAAGGCTTATAGTGGGAATATGATGTGAAACATATATATCTTTAGGTTTTTTACAAAGGTGGCTGTAGGTGCAAATTACTGTATAGTGACAGATTTGTTGATTTCAGATTGTGGGTGCAGCTACAGAAAATGTCGATATCGAACTTAATTTCAGGACTAAAACGTTATTGGAGAAACTAAACGAATGATCTAACAGTTCATAGAATACAAGAACAATGAAAGAGATGAACTAAACAGATGGCTGTTTAGTAGAAAAGGCACGGATTGTAATATAAAAATAAATAATAGCTAACTTAAATTGGACTTGATATACAACTGTTTATGTACTGGTAATGAGAAATTGGCAGTCGTCCGAGCAACGCAACTAAAACAATGTCTTATCTACATACATATGTTGTTCGTCCTAATTAAAATATAGGGTGTTTAAACATACTGTGACTATGCAATTCAAAACGTGCTACATACTGGTACTACTGATACTGGTACTACATACATTCAGCAGAATAACAGTATGTTACTTACGTTATGTGTGTATCGTTCACCAAACTTGAAGGCACATTGTTCATCCAACGAGTAACGAGTACCAGGAGGAGTATCAAGTTCGTCAGTTGGAACAGAGTGTTTGCATACACGGTTTGTCAGACATACACGAGGGACACTGCATACAAGAAATATAATATTTACATCTTTAATATTATTACAGCAATATATTTTAATGCTATTACAGGGGAACTGTTTGTATATATTAATA
>JAODUO010001251.1:175000-177339 GCA_025642075.2 Ridgeia piscesae
CTTGCATCGTTGTGTTAGTCGGTCTCCTGTCAGCCACAGTATGCTCGTCAACCTTCGTCACTTTAAAACTCTGCCTTACGTTTTGTCATAAGGAAATACTATTTGGAGACAGAATCTCGACAGAACATATGACATAATGTCCGAAGTATCTATGACATGCATTTTTGATGATATGACGGATCTGTTTAGGTCACGTGATCAGAGGTTTAGCCAGAGACCCGACTATCCTTCCAGACAATGGGCAGATGAATGAATAAGACGGGACCTTACAATTGGTGGAATTTAGTTTAGGGGTCCACAATAACAAATAGCACATACATGGTAGTAAAGAAATTCTAAACGACTAGTGTTAATTAATGAAATTGCTCAAACGCCATTGATTTGCCGTTAAAATACTAAACTGACCAATTATGGTTGTGGTTGAAGTGAATGTCATAAATGTAAGTCATTCGTGCACTTACAGGCATGCTTGCTTTTGAGTAATTAAAGACAGGCAAAACATTATTTCTGGTTAATCAATCAATCATTTTTTAACACGACATATCTCTACGAAGTAAATTCTGGTAGCCAGTTTAGTTCTAGTAACGTTGCCGTCATGAAATTAGTCATACCCCATTCATCATGTGTAAGTGATAATACTTCATCTTTGATAAGGCCTCATCTCGAGTATACTTAGTTTTTGCCATCCAGCTGAAATCAAAAGAAGACATGGCATCTAAGTATGTCTTGAAATATTAATACTTTTGGTGGGCTTTTTTCCAACACATCTGCCGAAAATGACAGTAATAGCACTCTATGTCGTCACTCCGCTCAAATAGATTAATTTTAGTGACTGGTGTCTGTGATGACCCTATCACCCACCATTTCACTCCAGTGATTAGTGCTTGCGATTATCCTAACACTTTCTATATCACATCTGGGTCTTTCCCACTCACTGGTTCCCCATTGCTAGCCAGTGTATTCCCATTGCAATATCCCAGTTAACAAAGCATGGACTAAGTGAATCAAGCAGGATCTGACTATATATTTTTCTTTTTTGCAGTAGAAAAATAAAGGCAAAAATAATTGAATTAACAATTCACAAGTCAATGTATCTCATGCCTGGCTATAGGTTACATTCATGAGAGGTAATTCTGAGAAGTCTTACCAATTTCCATTTATGCTACATGAAACTCCGATGATAACATGCTCCATAAAACATCTTCATTAAATGGGAAATTACAATCAACTGTGGTTGCATATACTCATATTAATTCTGTCATGAGAAAATACTGTAGGCCTACTATACTTACTAGTCATAAATGGTATGATCCAAAATAAGATTTCGACATAATATGACACAACTGCAGTGTTTCTCTTCTGTCTGTGCCTAGTCACATTTCCTCGTTTCCCATGTGTCATGTCTTCCGTCAACCTAATGTAATCTTTCTCCGCATGACTGTGATATTCTGTAATTGAAAACAAAACATAAAAACCTTCAACTGTTATCGGTTGACGATAGTAATTGATATTAATACTTGTATGGCGGAAAATTGGCGGAGGTTTGAAATTGGTGGTGTATAAAATTTTAAAAACAAGCGGAAATATTGATTGATAAGTATTATTCTTGTGTTAAGGTTATTCATAAAGCTGTACTGGACATATATTGAGTAGTAGTTTTGGTAAAAGTTTGTTAGTTAACAGTATTTTTGAACAGATTAGATTAGTGGGTGATAATAGAGTAATCTGGGCTTCGACAAATTGTAAACAAGATTGAGCAAATCTCTTTATTTGATATAGTTTATAAGAGATAAAGCAATAAGCATAACAACTACATATGTAAGATAATACTGTGAATAGGTATCATAGTTATTAAAAATAAACAAGTGTTTTAGTAGGAAACCCTTGTTTGTTTTTATAGGTAGTGTCCAACGTTTCCGCTAGGGAACGGTACCAGTACAGACTAAAATTATTGTTCATGGTAGCATAGGTAGTAAGTTGTTTATAACATAAAGTGTGCTGCAGTTGCTGTACACAATAAACAAATAGTCTTTCTAAAGACTAAGTTGGTATAAACTAAGAGTTGATTTTGACAAATCGTAATATGGCACCTTGCAAGCGGCAAGTGAAGGCAAGGAGGCACTTGGTGTGTAACCACTGCCACAGCATGGTGGATTTTGCCGTATCGGGGTGCGGAAAAACTTGGTCAGAGACAACGGAGGAAGGGTTTACGTTCCAATATTTCGGGTGTTGGAAAGTGGACTGTCTGACAGCAGAGTTAACTAGGCTAACGGATATTGTGAAGGGGATGGAGAATGGTGGGAGGGTGATTGCAAGGAAAACAAATGGAGAAGGGAAAA
>JAODUO010001252.1:0-32500 GCA_025642075.2 Ridgeia piscesae
TTGGGTTGGGGGTTAAAAATGGGATTTTGTTGTTCGCCACGATGGGAATGTTGTTTTGGGGGGGCGGGGGTTTTTTTGCGGGGGCGGGGCTGGCTGGTTGGTTTTTTTGGGGGGGGCCCCCGGGGGGCGCGCGGGGGGGCGGGCAAAGGGGGGGCGGGGCCCGGGCGGCGCTGTTTTTTGGGGGGTGGGGCCGAGGGCGCTGTTGGGGCGGGGGAGCGGTTGGTGCGTTTTTCTCAGCGCGGCGGGGCGGTGGGGTGCGCTGCGCGCGGCTGCTGTTGTTTTTGGGGGGGCGGGGGTTTTTTTTTGGGGCCCGGGTGCTGTTGCGGCGAAGGGCGGGACGGGCCCCTTGTTGCGCTGTTTGGGTTTTTTTGGGGACAAGCAGGGGCCGCGCAAGCAGCGGCCGAACAGCGCGGCAGAGCAAGCAGCAGCAGACCGCAGCAGCAGCAGCAGGAGCAGCAGCAGCAGCAGCAGACAGCAGCAGAGCAGCAGAAGGGAGCAGCAGCAGCAGCAGCAGCAACACCAGCAGCAGCAGCAGCAGCAGAGCAGCAGCAGCAGCAAACAGCACAGCAGCAGCAGCGCAGCAGCAGCACAAGCAGCCCCGCAGCAGCAGCAGCAGGAGCAGCAGCAGCAGCAGCAGCAGCAGCAGCAGCACACACAGCAGCAGAGCAGAGCAGAGCAGCAGCACAGCAGCAGCCAGCAGCAGCAGCAGCAGCAGCAGCAGGAGCAGCAGCAGCCAACGACAAAGAGGGGACAAACGGCAACAAAAAAGGCCAGGGGCAGCAGCAGCAGCAGCACAACAGCAGCAGCAGCAGAGCAGAGAGAGAAAAACAGCAGCAGCAGCAGCAGCAGCAGCAGCACAGCAGCAGCACAGCGCAGCAAAAAGCACAGCAGCAGGAAAGAAAAAACAGCATTTTGGTAATTAGTGTGTAGTAGTAATATAAAATAATTTTGTTCCTGTTCAAGCCATAGATAAAATAGTTACTGAGTATTTTTGTCATAATTAGTTTTACTCATGTTGTGAACGGTGTAGCAGCCCTGTGTTTAGCATGACTTTTGGGATGTACCATTATATAAGTTGTACTACTGTCTGGAATATTTACGGATGAATTCAAGGCGGTCTTCAAAGTAATGATATTGGTGAATATAAAATAATTTATAAAAATACTATATATAACAAATAATGTAATTAGTATTTTATTAGTAAATAATTACTCTCACTGTTCACTTAAATAAATCCTCGTCCACACTGTGTTTCCAGCCGTCACGTGTGGCCGCCCGTCCGCCCCGGCTCACGGCTCTGTCTCCGGGTCTCGCTACCAGTACGGTGACGTCATCAGGTACTTGTGTCGACCCTACTACACGTTGACACGGGGAGATCGAACTCGCACCTGTCGCAAACGTGGCATCAATGGCTACTGGAGCGGCACGAAACCTGCCTGCGTGTGTAAGTGATACAGGTGACATCACCTGCCTGCGTGTGTAAGTGATACAGGTGACATCACCTGCCTGCGTGTGAAAGTGATACAGGTGACATCACCTGCAAATTACTCGTCAACATTGCGGTACTAAATGCACAGTGATTAAATCTAAACGCCCCACGGAAGCTAACGTGTTGTGGGAATCGCTGATTTGTTTAGGGTACACGTAATTATGGCTTAATTAATCATTCAAACTCACATTTCAAATGATAAAGGTGACATATGTCGATCTCATTTCAATCATATAAGGGTGTCATTAATATCGCATTTTAAAATGAATATAATGCACTGAAATTACATGTTGGTGTTGCTACACGCCCTTGCAAAACTTTCGGCCGTAATTAAATGTTCAACTTGTTATACAACGATCCGTATAACAGTAATGCAATTGGAGAGATTCTGTGCACACTCCTAGAAGCTGATTGATAAAACTAGCGTATAAACTATACACGTCAATGTTCCTTGATGTTGTTTTAGTCTCTAACACATGCAACAGCAACCCGTGTCAACACGGTGCGACGTGTGATAACGGATTAAACCGATACGACTGCAGATGTTCACACGGATGGTCCGGGACCAACTGCGAAATTGGTGAGTAGCCTCAAAAAAAATATATATATATATATATATATATATATATATATATATATATATATATCACATTTACCCGAAAAATGAAAAAATCGCCATTACATTTGTTAAATTTCTTAATATGCTAACATGGATGGATTTGCCGTACCTCCGAAACGCTAAAGTCCACTCGAAAAATGTAGATGATTCCGGTGTGGTGTTGGTAAACCTTGCATTCCTCTTCCTCCTTCTACTTGTAGACACCCTTCCTCCTTCTACTTGTAGACACCCTTCCTCCTTCTACTTGTAGACACCCTCCCTCCTTCTACTTGTAGACTCCCTTCCTCCTTCTACTTGTAGACACCCTTCCTCCTTCTACTTGTAGACACCCTTCCTCCTTCTACTTGCAGACACCCTTCCTCCTTCTACTTGCAGACATCCTTCCTCCTTCTACTTGTAGACATCCTTTTCCTCCTTCTACTTGCAGACATCCTTTCCCCCTTCTACTTGTAGACACCCTTTTCCCCCTTCTATTTGTACACACCCTTCCTCATTCTCCTTGTAGACAACCTTTCCTTCTACTTATAGACATCCTTCCCCCTTCTACTTGCAGACACCCCTTTCCCCCTTCTACTTGCAGACATCCTTCCTCATTCTACTTGCAGACATCCTTTCCCCCTTTTTACTTGCAGACATCCTTCCTCCTTCTACTTGTAGACACCCTTCCTCCTTCTACTTGTAGACATCCTTCCTCCTTCTAATTGTAGATACCCTTCCTCCTTCTCCTTGTAGACACACTTCCTCCTTCTACTTGTAGACACCTTTCTCCTTCTACTTGTAGACATCCTTCCTCCTTCTACTTGTAGACACCCTTCCTCCTTCTACTTGTAGACACCCTTCCTCCTTCTACTTGCAGACACCCTTCCTCCTTCTACTTGTAGACACCCTTCCTCCTTCTACTTGTAGACATCCTTCCTCCTTCTACTTGCAGACATCCTTCCTCCTTCTACTTGTAGACACCCTTCCTCCTACTTGAAGACACCCTTCCTCCTTCTACTTGTAGACACCCTCCCTCCTTCTACTTGCAGACACCCTTCCTCCTTCTACTTGTAGACATCCTTCCTCCTTCTACTTGTAGACACCCTTCCTCCTTCTACTTGTAGACATCCTTCCTCCTTCTACTTGCAGACATCCTTCCTCCTTCTACTTGTAGACATCCTTCCTCCTTCTACTTGTAGACACCCTTCCTCCTTCTACTTGTAGACATCCTTCCTCCTTCTACTTGTAGACATCCTTCCTCCTTCTACTTGTAGACATCCTTCCTCCTTCTACTTGTAGACATCCTTCCTCCTTCTACTTGCAGACACCCTTCCTCCTTCTACTTGTAGACATCCTTCCTCCTTCTACTTGCAGACACCCTTCCTCCTTCTACTTGTAGACATCCTTCCTCCTTCTACTTGTAGACACCCTTCCTCCTTCTACTTGTAGACACCCTTCCTCCTTCTACTTGCAGACATCCTTCCTCCTTCTACTTGTAGACACCCTTCCTCCTTCTACTTGCAGACACCCTTCCTCCTTCTACTTGTAGACATCCTTCCTCCTTCTACTTGTAGACACCCTTCCTCCTTCTACTTGTAGACATCCTTCCCCTTCTACTTGCAGACATCCTTCCTCCTTCTACTTGTAGACACCCTTCCTCCTACTTGAAGACACCCTTCCTCCTTCTACTTGTAGACATCCTTCCTCCTTCTACTTGCAGACACCCTTCCTCCTTCTACTTGTAGACATCCTTCCTCCTTCTACTTGCAGACACCCTTCCTCCTTCTACTTGTAGACATCCTTCCTCCTTCTACTTGCAGACATCCTTCCTCCTTCTACTTGTAGACATCCTTCCTCCTTCTACTTGCAGACACCCTTCCTTCCCACTTGAGACATCCCTTTTTTTCCCTTCTACTTGTAGACACCCTTCCTCCTTCTACTTGCAGACATCCTTCCTCCTTCTACTTGTAGACATCCTTCCTCCTTCTACTTGTAGACATCCTTCCTCCTTCTACTTGTAGACACCCTTCCTCCTTCTACTTGTAGACATCCTTCCTCCTTCTACTTGCAGACATCCTTCCTCCTTCTACTTGTAGACATCCTTCCTCCTTCTACTTGTAGACATCCTTCCTCCTTCTACTTGCAGACACCGTTCCTCCACGTCTGACGCATTGTCCCTCAAACAAAACGCACAACATTTCCACGCCATCAGTGACGTTGAACTGGACAGCTCCCACGTTCTCTGACCCGACCATTCGACTTACAAGCAACTATCCCCTCAATAAAGCGACCTTTCCGTGGGGCGAATTCTTCATCCAGTACGTGGCGACGAAACCATCGAACGGTCTACGCACCCAATGTCTCTTCAGAAAGGCCGTCTACCGTGAGTCCCCTTTCAATATTTAGTTTGGTATTTTGGCTATATCTGGTATATAAATGTGATTGTGGTGTAGATTAAGAGCAACCGTTAAAAACCAAAATTCGACCCCCTTAGCCAACCGGTGTTGCTGTTTTTTCCCTACAAAACCCAAAAACCCCAACAAAAAAAATTATAATATATATATATATATATATATATATATATATATATATATATATATATATATATATATACAAAAATTTTTACGGGTTTTAAAGTCTTATTTGATTCAGTCACTACTATGAACACGTCAGGATATATTGATTAATGGTCGATCTCTTCCTGACACCTGGTGACCCTTTCATCCGTTACTAAATAGAACAGTGCAGTTTAGAACAGGAATTGCAAAGTGGTTCTCTCTTAATGGTCCTTCCATCTGTCGTCCACAGAGCGAGCATCTATTGTATCTTGTATCCGCGTTTGTCTCCAGCCCTGCCCTGTGAGCCGCTCGTTGCCCCGGACAACGGGGCCGTCGCCTGCAACGGCTGGAACGGAAGGTTCGGAGAAGTTTGTACAGTGCTGTGTCAGCAAAACTGGGATCTACCCCCAGGGAAACACATCTCACGTCTGTACGTGTGCGGGGCATCCGGGCAGTGGATACCGGAAATGAACATCAGCGCCTGCTCAGGTAGGACAAGTGATTGTTTGACGTTGTAGTGGTCTTGTAGAGGCAATATATAATCTGCGGATACAGACTGAGGCAGACTGATACTATTTTGTTGGTGTAAAATAATTTGATGCTGATTCACTTTATTAACATTGTCATACGCATAACTATAGAACTATTGCAGGCATAATATAAAACCATAGGAAACAAAGAAGAAGAATATGTTTTTTCTTGAAGAATTTTCATTTGTAATTACAAAAGCTACTATTGTGTTTCTCTCACACATCTCACAGTTGTTGTTTGCAAAGACGATACAATGTGTTTTCTGGTTGGCGGGTGGTTTCCCCTCTTTTTATTACACTATTCATAGCGGCGATAATGATCCAAGGCAGTTTCTCGTGTAACATTGTCGTAGACGTACATACGCCTTTACTTGTGGTTTCATAGTTTAATCACAACGTAGTCCAACATGTCAATTCGTATGTTTGCTGCATAGAGCCGCACATTGGCACCGTCGATACGGATGACGTCTATCGCCACTACTACAGCGGGAACTGCAACGACAAGCGAGAGAAGATAGGCAAGAAATACATCGAGATACTGAAGGCGTCTGACATGCCCGAGATGTGCACGAGCTCGCGATGGAGCGACTCTTGCGTGCCAGAGAAGGTCAAAGTCGTGTGTGGCAACAACATGGCACCAAGCCGTTGATAACCGATGGGAATTAATCCGTGTTAGCTCAGTCAGTGTACTTTTGTTGCAAAGAGGCTAACATAGCAGTTGCTGAAAAACATACACATGAGAGACTGTTGCTGTAGTTACAAGTTTGTGTATTCCGTATATAATATACATCAAACGTATTGCATTTCTCACCAATAATCTGCACAATTTAGGTCACTATAAGTATAGGTCATCATAAACGCATATGTACTGTACACTCACTCTCTCCTCTCTCTCCTCTCTCTCCTCTCTCTCTCCTCTCTCTCCTCTCTCTCCTCTCTCTCTCTCTCTCATCTCTCTCCTCTCTCTCCTCTCTCTCCTCTCTCTCACCCCTCTCTCTCCTCTCTCTCCTCTCTCTCCTCTCTCTCTCTCTCTCCTCTCTCTCTCTCTCTCCTCTCTCTCCTCTCTCTCTCTCCTCTCTCTCCTCTCCTCTCTCTCCTCTCTCTCCTCTCTCTCCTCTCTCTCCTCTCTCTCCTCTCTCTCCTCTCTCTCCTCTCTCTCCTCTCTCTCCTCTCTCTCCTCTCTCTCCTCTCTCTCCTCTCTCTCCTCTCTCTCCTCTCTCTCCTCTCTCTCTCTCTCTCTCCCTCTCTCTCCTCTCTCTCTCTCTCTCTCTCTCCTCTCTCTCTCTCTCTCTCTCCTCTCTCTCTCTCTCTCTCCTCTCTCTCTCCTCTCTCTCCTCTCTCTCCTCTCTCTCTCACTCTCTCTCTCTCCTCTTTTTCTCTCGCTCTCTATTCTGGATGGAAACGTATACAGTGATAACTTCTGTAAAACAAATAATTTGTACTGTATTATTATGCACTGTCATATCATTCAATAATATTAGTGTCGTTTAAAAAAATTCACACGTTTTTACAAATAGTTTTTGAAAATTCGTATGAATTCTCTGTGGGTTATCAAGTGTAACATTCCCAGACGATGATAATAACGAACGCATTCTTAGCATGTGGAATATATACAACAAAGCGGTAGACTGTTTCACTTTCACTTTTCAAAAAAGGCACATAATTATTAGGGTTTGGCATATGAGTCACAATAAAGCGGAAATATTTCATTGGCAAGGTATTGTGTTACTTTCTGTTTAAATAATGATCAAATAAGGATAAATGTTGAAACTGTAGTACTGGGACAAATGTTGAATGTGTGGTACTAAGATAAATGTTAAATCTGTAGTACTGGGACAAATGTAGAATGTGTGGTACTAGGATAAATGTTGAAACTGTAGTATTGGAAAATATTTGAAAATGTAGTACTAAAATAAATGTTGAAACTGTAGTACTGGGACAGATATTGAATGTGTGGTACTAGGGAAAAAATTGAAACTGTAGTACAGGGAGAAATGTTGAAACTATAGTATGTGACAAATGTTGAAACTGTAGTACTGGGACAAATGTTGAAACTATAGTACTGGGACAAATGTTGAAACTGTGGTACTGGGACAAATTTTGAAACTGTAGTACTGGGACTGATGTTGAAAATGTAGTATTGGGACAAATGTTGAAACTGTAGTATTGGGACAAATGTTGAAACTGTAGTACAGGGACAAATGTTTGGTGTTGCACAAACCACTGCTGTGGGTGTATAAGCGGAACTGCAGCTTGGAGACATGTGTCTCTTGAACGGGAATAAACAGCAGCTTGGAGACATGTGTCTCTTGAACGGGAATAAACAGCAGCTTGGAGACATGTGTCTCTTGCACGGGAATAAACAGCAGCTTGGAGACATGTGTCTCTTGCACGGGAATAAACAGCAGCTTGGAGACATGTGTCTCTTGCACGGGAATAAACAGCAGCTTGGAGACATGTGTCTCTTGCACGGGAATAAACAGCAGCTTGGAGACATGTGTCTCTTGAACGGGAATAAACAGCAGCTTGGAGACATGTGTCTCTTGCACGGGAATAAACAGCAGCTTGGAGACATGTGTCTCTTGCACGGGAATAAACAGCAGCTTGGAGACATGTGTCTCTTGAACGGGAATAAACAGCAGCTTGGAGACATGTGTCTCTTGCACGGGAATAAACAGCAGCTTGGAGACATGTGTCTCTTGCACGGGAATAAACAGCAGCTTGGAGACATGTGTCTCTTGCACGGGAATAAACAGCAGCTTGGAGACATGTGTCTCTTGCACGGGAATAAACAGCAGCTTGGAGACATGTGTCTCTTGCACGGGAATAAACAGCAGCTTGGAGACATGTGTCTCTTGCACGGGAATAAACAGCAGCTTGGAGACATGTGTCTCTTGCACGGGAATAAACAGCAGCTTGGAGACATGTGTCTCTTGCACGGGAATAAACAGCAGCTTGGAGACATGTGTCTCTTGCAAGGGAATAAACAGCAGCTTGGAGACATGTGTCTCTTGAACGGGAATGCTGACGCATGTCAACTTGGACCATTGGTCATTAAAGAGTGTTTGTAATACCTAGCTAAATATGAAGACGGCATTGGTAAAATACAAGTTTATCAGATTTTGTTTAAACATGTTTGTCAAAATAACAAGAAACGCATTGTAATTTTATAATCACGACTATACGATGAATGGTTAAAACTTTCATAGAACCAGTTAAGATACTATCGAATATTATTAACCAGTTCATCCTTTGCTACATCCGGTGTCGATTGTAATTTGCAATGCTTTCATGTCGCGAACACAGTGAACACGCTGCCAGTAGCACTGGTTACTGTCAGCAACTATTGGACAATCATTGTGACCATTTATATTAAGCTCTTCGGCAAACGCTATTTTAGAGGTGAACGTTTTATGCGATTTGCTTGAGTTACATGTAATTTGTTCCAACATAGTAACAGACTGATGAAATAGTGCTTGAGTTACATGTAATTTGTTCTAACATAGTAACAGACTGATGAAATAGTGTTTGAGTTGCATGTAATTTGTTCCAACATAGTAACAGACTGGTGAAATAGTGCTTGAGTTACATGTAATTTGTTCCAACATAGTAACAGACTGATGAAATAGTGATGACAAATACAACAGAAAGTTGTTACAATCTATCGTGATTTATGGTTTTGATGTTTATTTATTATTTACTTTTATTAAACCTATAACTGTGCTAGGTGAACGTTGAGACACGATAGGGTGAGAGCGCCTCCGCACGTAACTACAATCAGTACAGTCAGTATACTGGCGTTAGCCCCTTTAACAGAGGTCTCAACAGTGTACGTTTCCCATAGTCACCTATCCATCGTTATATTTTCTGCTGACGTAAAAGTAGCCGCTAATAACAGGCATATCGCCTAAACACAACAGACAGTTGACACAACGACTACAGAACTGTAGTCGACTAAGTTGGTTTAAACTAAGAGTTGATTTTGACAAATCGTAATATGGCACCTGGCAAGCGGCAAGTGAAGGCAAGGAGGCACTTGGTATGTAACCACTGCCACAGCTTGGTGGATTTTGCCGTATCGGGGTGCGGAAAAACTTGGTCAGAGACAACGGAGGAAGGGTTTACGTTCCAATGTTTAGGGTGTTGGAAAGTGGACTGTCTGACAGCAGAGTTAGCCAGGCTAACGGATATTGTGAAGGGGATGCAGAGTGGAGGGAGGGTGATTGCAAGGACAACAAATGTAGAAAGAACAACAGGAAACATGACATGCAGGAAGGTGACAGGGGAGAAAGTGACAGTAGAGAAGGAGGGAGGGACAAGGGGACAGGAGATGAGAGAAGTAGATGCGACAGGAGGTAAGACGAATGGAAGAAAGGAAGTGAGAGGTGATGTGACCAAACGGAAGTCAATAACAAGGACGATGACAGGAAGAAAAGAGACCGGAAAGAAAGGAACAACAGAGAAAGCGGCAGGGGGAAACGTCAGCAACCAGGGTGATGCAAAACGTAGGAGCTACTCTGAAGCAGTGATCGAGGGGGCACTGAGAACAGAAAGGGTATTTATGGGAGACTCCATTTTGCGAAAGACAGACAGGACATTAAGCAAAGGAGAAGACGTTGTTGTTTGTCTTCCGGGGGCCAGGATAGAGCATGTGACTGAACGGGTAGAGAACGTATTGGGGCATGGCCAAGGGGGGGTCTATATTAGTACATGTAGGGACGAACAATGCAGACAGGGATGGAACAACCAGGATAGTAAAGAGATACAGAGAGTTGGTAGAGACACTGAAGAAGACGAGAGTTGAACAGATCATACTCTCAGGAATCTTGCCAGTGATGAGGGGAAGGGGAACAACATTTAGAAATTGCAAGAGGATGGCAATTAACGGACTATTAGAGCAGATGTGTGAAGAAGAAGGAGTTGGATTTGTAGATTTGTGGGGATATTTTGTTGGTAAAGAAGACATGTTTATGAGAGATGGCCTCCATCTAAGCGGAAAGGGCGCAGCAGTGTTCTCCGAGAACCTTCTTCGATCGATGAATAATGGAACAGGTTGCAACTTTTTAAACTAGTTTCGCAGGGGGGATACACAGAGAAGCCAAATACTAGAGGCATAGATAAAGATAGCAAAAAGAACAGCCTGGAAAGCCCTACGGAATTTGGTTATAAATGTGTTTGTTTAAATGCAAGGAGCATAGTAAACAAAAGAAATGAACTAAACATTATGGTAGAAGATATTGACCCTCACATAATAGGTATAACTGAATCTTGGGCCACACCCGATATATCAGATGCCGAATTAGGAATGACAGGGTATGTAATGTTTAGGAAAGATAGATTAGGAAGAAGGGGAGGCGGAGTTATTTTATATATTAAAGAATCCATCCAAGCTTATGAAATAAAATTAGAAAAAGAAGCAGAATGTGAAGAAGCTGTCTGGTGTAACATAGTTACAGGAAAGTCAACATTAACTGTTGGGTTAGTGTATCGGAGTCCAAACATAAGCATGGAAGAGAATGAAAAAATACATAACGCTATCAAAGAAGTGAGTAAACGGGACTGTATTATTATGGGGGATTTTAACCATGGGCATATACAGTGGACATCTCTACAGAGTACCGGGAGAGAGGATCAAGAGTTTTTAAATTTAGTACAAGATAGTTTCCTTTCTCAACATGTGTTAGAAGCAACCAGGGGCGAGAACGTGTTAGACATAGTATTGAGCTCACAGAAGGAATTTGTTGATAATGTCAAGATATGTGAGCCACTGGGGTGTAGTGATCACAACCAGATACATTTTATCATCAAAGTAAAGGGAGAACGGAATAGAAAAATAAGGTACAGGAAAAAATTTCACAAAGGAAGATATAAGGACATGAGGGAATATTTAGCAAAGATAAACTGGAATAACACACTGAAGAATAAGACAGCAACAGAATGCTGGAATATTTTAAAGAGTGAAATTGACTGCGTCGTTGACAAATTTGTCCCCTTGAAAAAAACAGGGGAAACGGTCAAAGAAGAAACACTTATCGAAGGAAGCCATTAGAAAAATCAAGTACAAGCAAATGATGTGGAAGACATATAGACATACTGGAAGTGAAGAAGACTATAGCATTTATAAAGAAGCACTTAATCAAGCTACAGCTGAAATTAGAAATTCAAAGAGAAGCTACGAACAAAAAATAGCTTTTAATATAAAACATGACAGCAAGAGTTTTTATGCGTATGTTCGAAGTAAACAGAAAGTTCAGGATAAGGTCGGTCCTCTAGAAGGTAGTGATGGAAACATAATAACAGAGGGATTCTTAATGGCAGAAAACCTAAATCAGTACTTTAGTTCGGTGTTTACCAGGGAAGATATTAGTATATTACCAGTACTTGAGACTAAGTTCAAAGGGAGAGAGTTTGACTATTTAGGACAACTAATTGTAACCCCAACAATGGTAGCTATGAAAATAAGAGATATGAAGGATAATAAATCACCTGGAGTGGATGGGATTCCTCCCAAATTACTATTGGAAATTGTAGAACAAATCAGCATACCGCTTGCAAGTGTGTTCAATTTGTCATTAGAGGAGGGAATAGTTCCGTTAGAATGGAAAGAAGCAAACATTATACCATTATTTAAAAAAGGTTCGAGAAACAAGTCAGAGAACTATAGACCAGTGAGTTTAACATCGGTGATTTGCAAACTATTAGAAAGACTAATTAAAGATCACCTGGTTGATTTTCTTGTTAAAAATAAATTGATAAACCCATCTCAACATGGGTTTTTAAAAGCGAGGTCATGCTTAACAAATACGTTATGTTTTTTGGAAGATGTCACAAAGTGGCTAGATGAGGGATCACCAGTAGATATAATCTACTTAGATTTTAAAAAAGCCTTTGACAAAGTGCCACACCAAAGACTACTACTTAAACTAAAGGCCCATGGCATAGGAAATGGAATGATCAACTGGATAGAAAAATGGCTTATTGATAGAAGACAAAGAGTAGTAGTTGATGGGGAGGTTTCAAACTGGAAAACGGTTTTGAGTGGAGTACCGCAGGGATCAGTACTGGGACCTATTTTATTCTTAATATATATCAATGATTTGGATGATGACATAACAAGCAAGGTGTTGAAGTTTGCGGACGACACAAAAGGTTTAGGAAAATTAAAAGTGATGCAGATAGACAGCATTTACAAGATGATCTTAATAAGTTGATAGAATGGTCTGAGAAGTGGCAAATGCTGTTTAATTTTGGAAAGTGTAAGTGCCTTCACACAGGACATGGGAATGAAGATGCACAATATACAATGGGTGATACTGTACTAAATACTACCTTAAAGGAAAAGGACTTAGGGTTAACTATTAGTGCTGACATGAAGGTATCAGAGCAGTGTGGAATTGCAGCAGCGAAGGGAAACCAAATTCTTGGATTAATTAGGCGAAATATAGTGTACAAAGAAAAAGAACTAATAATACCGCTGTATAAAACAATAGTTAGGCCTCACTTAGAATATTGTACACAAGCATGGCGGCCATATCGCAAGAAGGATATTGATATGCTAGAAAGAGTACAAAGGAGAGCAACCAAAATGATACAAAAACTCAGGAATATTAGTTATGAAATGCGTCTAAAAGAATGTGGTTTAACAACACTAAAAACCAGAAGATTGAGAGGAGATCAGATTGAGGTGTTTAAAATATTGAATGGATATGAAAATATTGACAGAAATATTTTTTTCACAGTCAAGGAAGAGAGAAGGACTAGAGGACATGGAGTTACATTAGCAAAGAAGCAGTGTAGACTAGATATTAGAAAATATTCATTTTCACAAAGAACAGTAAACGAATGGAACAGATTATCAGCTGATTGTGTAGGTGCTAGTAGTGTTAATATATTTAAAAATAAAATCGACATATACCTAAGAAGGGCGGGGTATACTTAGATAGATAGGTTGGACTCTCGATAAGCCAAATGGCTTCCTAGTCCACCTGCCATCTAGAGTTGAATCTCTAGGTGGCAATCTTGTTAAATCTTGTTAAATCTTGTTAAAGAACGACGCAGACGTGCACATATTTGTCGGTAACAAAGACCATTACCTCAGCGTGGAAAAACAGCTCAATCTTCCCATGCAAAATTGTAAAACCTCTTCCTGCGACGCCGCGTTGTTTGTTGATTATAAATAGACTGATGTATTATATTCTTTGTCATCTTACGTTTCCTTATGTTGCCAAGTTTATTGTGATTCACACAGACGCGTCACTCTTCCGCTCACGATAAACGTCCCTATGCAAATCGTCTGCCATACGGTGTCGGTGTTCACTGAGGCGTGACAAGCGCTGGTAGCTGGTAGCTAGTAGCCGGTGTGCTCGGGGAAATCCCTTCGTCATTGAAACCAGCATAGGTACTGGGCTAACATTTTATCGATACGTAGCTTTGCTCCACCGGTGGTTGCATTAAGACCGACATCGACAACGTTTTATATGTTTTGAGTGTAGAACAGCGTCTTCTTACAGAAACACTTGGTTGTTCACTTAGAGCCCAGCGACGACATCAACGTATAAACGTACACAGGTGAGTTTATATACAACGCAGTATTCAAACCTACGACTGCGCAATGCGCTTTACAGTTGGCCACCGGGTCTGATAGTTCAGTTTAACTCCTCGACATATCCGGGAGGCATTCTAGCACGCTGCATTTAGAGCGCAAAGAATCTACACACTAATCTACCGCTGTCTGTAGCCAGGTAGGCTCTCATACGGCAGCGTGAGTTGGGGCTTCCTTGAGCGAATGAATTTGTCCAAGGCTTGAGTCGGCAGCAGAACAGGGCGTGTCATAAACTGGCGATGGCAACAACGAGTTATTCCGTTATTTATGTGTCCTACACCCGTCGTCGTCCATGACAACTCATCAACAATAATCATCATTTACAATAGTGGCTATGTTCCAATACGCTAGGAGCAAAATACGTCACACCATCTAATTATGACAATAGATTTATCCATATTGCCACGAACCGCTTCACGCTTCAGCTAGCATACCAAGAGTTCTACCATGGCCACCGTCTACTAGTAAGTGGGACATGTTCAGATATTAAAGCTAATGTGAGCTTATGGGATGAGATCACAGTTCAATTAATCCAGGACAGCCTTTTTACATTCCCTATTAGGGATCCTTTACTCTCCCTGGCATAGACAACAGGTGGAAAGGACCAACAACGGCTTATAGTGTTATTTCCGAAAGACACGGGCAACGTGAGGTGAACGAAATTATCAGTTTCGAACGATTGACACCAGGACTGGAACCTTGGTTGCTACAGTCCGGCACTCTGGTCAGACACATTCAGGCTACCTACGTATAACCCGCCTTATCTATCAATTATATTTTCTGGAGCTCTCACAAAGAATCCGCACATGTGCTGCTAACAAGCAGTGGAACATAGCCAGACAGTAACGTTCGGCGATCGAGTTTCTGGGACAATTTACGAGAACATTTAGCATACCCAAAATGCTAACACAGGTTACTATATTTGTTTTAATAGTCATGCTTTCGGGTAGTTCGATGACGCATGGAGAGCCTCTATTTGGTACAAATTGGAATATGTTATTATGTGTTCGGACTAATATGCAATTTACTACGTTAGCAACCACAATGCAATATACTATTATTAAGGTGATATGTATCTACATTCGTGAATGAACTTTGCAAAACCGTTTGATAAAATGTTATGATTAGGAATTGCCAAGCTGTTGGCGTCAACCCGTCTTTACAAACTAAGTTGTGTGAATACGCCACTACGTAGGTATACAATTACACAGGCTGATTACTGTTGGTGCAGCTGCTGCAACGGTTGTTGTTTCTTCTGCTCCTGTTTTTGCGGCTACTGCTGCTGCTAATGGTGTTGATTTTACTGCAGCTGTAGCTGCAGCTGCTGCCAATGCCGCTGTTTTGCTGCTGCAGCTACTGCTAATAAGGCAACAGCTGCAGCATCAATAATTCACAGTGCCGGCAAACCAATACAATACACAGACAAGTGTTGTGTTGACGGCGGGCGGGCGGGCGGGCGGGCGGGCGGGCGTGGAGTTATATTTAGACTCTAGTCAAAAGTGACGTTGCCAGCGAGACCTCAGGTTTTCCTTATTCCGCAAATGTGTGCTCTTTTCCGCATTCTCTAAAGAGCAGAAACATGATAATAATATTATATATAAAAACGAAATAGTGTAATCCGATTTACATAGTTACCATACGTTTTGTTTTGTAAATATATGAAGATCTTATGTGCTTTAATTGTGTTTCAGGGCCTGGGTACGGACTGTATGATGGGTCACTTGGTGGCCTTGCTGCTCGTGGTATTCGTGGCATCAGTTATCTGTCATGAGGTTTGTTGCGCTAGTAAAGCTCAATATACACCAGTGTATATACAATTCTGACCTCACTCTTAATGACCTTTTAATTATTTGAAAGAGTTTCCGCGAGTAATATACCACGTGATCGGTAGGCTAGATAACATTCTAGACTAATGTTAACCACAATGACTCAGCAATACAATACACGTTGGTTGTTAAACAAGGAAACTTCGCGACCATGCTTACATGTCTTAGTGCATTTATAAACACGCACTGACAAATGCTGCGCCAGTAAATCATTCCATTGCGTCTGTTTTCATTCCATCGAAATCCGAATCTACGTAATAATAATAAAAAAAGTAAATTATCTGTGGCAGCCCTAACGGCCGAAATGTACAATAAGAACATTACAACTTATAAAACAATTCAGTAATGTATATTAATAAAACTATATATCAACTTATAACTATATATAAGTTAGTTCTTAAAACGTCTAGCTTGTTTCTGTGTTATGTTGGCGAAAAGCTTAGCTGTATGTGTTAAACGTCGCTGTCGTCTGGTGTCAGTGTGGTATAAGTTAATAAAACATAAACCACAACATGACGACACATTCATTGTTAAATGTAAGCTATTCATGTATGCCTCCGTATAACATGACGACACATTCATTGTTAAATGTAAGCTATTCATGTATGCCTCCGTATAACATGACGACACATTCATTGTTAAATGTAAGCTATTCATGTATGCCTCCGTATAACATGACGACACATTCATTGTTAAATGTAAGCTATTCATGTATGCCTCCTTATAACATGACGACTCATTCATTATTAAATGTAAGCTATTCATGTATGCCTCCGTATAACATGACGACACATTCATTGTTAAATGTAAGCTATTCATGTATGCCTCCGTATAACATGACGACACATTCATTGTAATGCTCGTATGCCTACAATACAGACACTCACATTATAAATGTAAGCTATTCATGTATGCCTCCTATAACATGACGACACATTCATTATTAAATGTAAGCTATTCATGTATGCCTCCGTATAACATGACGACACATTCATTGTTAAATGTAAGCTATTCATGTATGCCTCCGTATAACATGACGACACATTCATTGTATGCCTCCGTATCGCGACATAAACAAATACAAGACAACTGTCACATTGCAGCAGACAGTCGGTGGAGTGGTGTCATATAGCGAGTGTCAGCTGTCCGCTCTCACGGACCAGTTCATCGTTGACGCCTGTCACCCTGAACCGTACCTTGTGGAGGGAGAGCAAGACGCGGTGACTCCCGGGACGCGATGCTCCGTAAGGTTAGGACGTTTACTATAATAAGACTAACATTTCACAGCAAAACATGTACGTATGAATAAATCTGTATATTTGATTCTTAACGTGCACTTTTATATATCACATAGGTTAACTTAAAATTGTATTTATATCTTAAAATGGAGATTATAACATGTTATGTCAACTTATCTTACCGAAATAAACACAATTAATTACATATATCTGTTGTTGAATGTCTGCTGAATATATTCGCAAATGTGTTTATTTAGTCACTGTGAAGTCGCAAAAATTGCGTTCATATTGAGATATTTAAAAACACTGATTTTGAAAGTAGTCCCTTACCACGTGACAACTTTGTGTGGCAGATGTGAGGCTGGCGTAGGAACGTCTCACCGTGAGTGTAGGGTCGGCGGGTTCTGGGTCGGACCCAGATTTAACTGTCACATCCCATCGTCAGGTAGGGGCAGAACCGTCTGTGACATGTCAGTCTACTGGACACATGGCAAACACTGTCACATACATACACACACACATACACACACACACACATACACACACACCTTTTATGTTTTTAGTTTTTTTTAATAAGTGAACCATTCACTTTACGGTCACCTCACTAATACAGCCAGCTCGCAATCACGGTCACCGTAGGACAATTATAATGTGTTCCGTAAAAGTAAGGTACAGCAAACGAGCATCAATTTAAGAAAGATAGAAGGACTAGATGATTCGAAGTAGCATTAGTGAAGTAACAATGCCGATTTATATATAAGAAAGTATTCATTGGAACAAGTTTTGAATTTCGATATGCGAAATGCTTCCGTATTCACGTCTCACTTCCAGTTAATTCTCCAGGAGGAAATCTTATTGATCTAAGTTGAATAACAATAATTATGTCATCTCGCTGTTGATATTACTTTTGTACATCAATTTACGTCACTAGCGGTGTTCCAGTGAGAATGACGTCATTAGTGGTGTACCGGTGTAAATAAAATTAAAAATAAAATAAAATACGCATGAATGTTTTGTGTCAGAAACAGAAGGAGCACCGCGGGGAGTGAGACGGGTCAAGAGAGGGATTATTGGTGGCATCCTGGTAGCGGCGGCTCCATTCCTCGTCGAGTTCGCAGTATGCACCTTAGTTGACGACATTCTGCACTGGAAATCATGTAACAATGGTAAGTACGTCTGTTCAAGAACATAATATCAATAGTTAACAGGAACTAGCCGGCTGAGAGAATGGTCTTCATGTGAAACCCCCGCCGCTGCAAGAACACGTTCATTTGTAATATTCGGATAATAAATAAAAGATTCACATCTGTCGCCGGTTTGTAAAGGTGCTGAAAAACATTTGTGGTCATTATATATTTTATATATATATATATATATATATATATATATATATATATATTTAATACTATCACATAAAACACACACACACATACACACACACACACACACACACACACACACACACACACACACACACACACACACACACACACACACACACACACACATTACACACACATACACACACACATCTGGTAGATATTCGTCGTGTAGACCTGCTAGACACTCGTCATCAAGACCGGCTAGCACTTCTAATTAGGGTTGTTAGACAATTATCGTGTAGATATGCTAGACATTCGTCATGTAAACCTGCTAGACACACGTCATGTAGACATGTTATACAGTCGTCATGTCTGTTATACACTCGCCATGTCGATAATCGTCATGTAGACATGCTCTGTTGTGCACTAACGTGTGACAACTGTAAGACAACCAAAAGGTCGGCCCCTTCGAGCGTATGACCTTATGACCTACACAACGATTTAAATACCGTATTGGCCTTGGAAAAAACCTGTACTAAAATGGTTAAACACCAATACGTAATGTCCTGATTGACATTTAGGGGGTGGCCAGGGGAAAAGTGCTCCTGACTCAACACCGCCGACGATCAAATGCTTCCCGCCGAAGAATACTCCCGTCATTGCCGACGAGGGCAGGTGTGATGCCAATGTCAGCTGGCACGACGCCACGGCCTCAGACAGCAGCGGCATCAGGAGGTAGTGTGACGTTTAGACAAGTTCATATTCACTAGTCGTCTCATTTACGTATGCAATGGTCACAAAAATGAGAAAGGTTGAGTGCTAAAAAAAGTAGTTTTCAGTATGCACATATTAATCCACCTTAAACACCACGGCAACTTTTCAGCGGATAACGAACCATGTAGTGAAATAAACGTTTAGTGTTTGCTTCTACTTTATATATATATATATATATATATATATATATATATATATATATATATATATATATATCGGTCATAAAAGATGGCATTACACCTGCTCTCCGGAAACCTTGCTGCGTAGCAAACATGTTAAGTATGTTATAACGTACGAGGTATTAATACATTTCAAATACGTTGTACATTCACAAAATAGTGCATGGATACTTATTTTCTAAAGGCCAAATTGTGTATATATTTACCGTCAATATTTGGTATTAGTATCATGCTTTGCCATACATAGTCTAAGTTGTGTATACACGATTGCCTACAGACGATGTTGTAGCGGCGAACACGAAGCGGGCATTGTCGTACGCCGGTCATACGTGTGTTCACTCTACATTGTTACAGCCTTGTACAGACCCTCCCGGCCGCAGCAAGCTCCGGGAGCAGGTTCACAGAAGGTGTCCACACTGTCCTGTACGTGGCCACAGACAACGCCGGACTGACCAGTACATGCACGTTTCAGTTCGAAGTGCAAGGTAGGCCAGTGCTTGCAGTGCTACGTGCACTGCTCTAGTACAAGTGGCATTGATTTCACGAAGATATGATAACCTATTGCCGCAGCATGAATACATTTACAAACATTCTGCAACTACCATTAAGCAATGTTTTATATGTTACACTACGTTTATCGATATAACTGTTCGAGTGAATCTGTTAAATAACTTCGTGTACCTTTAAATATGCACCATTGCTATATTGTTTAAAGTGAAGGGGCATGGTACATGTGACAGAGACTCTTAATTGGAATTATACGGTTTCGACTCTTTCTGTTGACGTTTCGATTGTTTGGCAATTTTACAAGACATTGAAATTGTTGTGATCTGATTTTTGTGTGTGAAAACTTCCCACTGAAGTCGATTTCTTGTTCACATTAACTGGTCCGCTAAACAGAGGTGGACATTGAGGGTAACCAGTTTCGCACGCACGCACGCACGTACACCCACCCCCACAAACACATCAACGTATTTGTTCTGTTGACAGTTGTGTATTGTCCACCACCGCGGCGACCTCGACACGGGGAAGTCGACTGCGACACGAGCAGATGTGGCAGCAGGTACACGTACGGCACCAGGTGTAGGGTGACGTGTGAGAACGGCTACAGGTGGACCGAGGGAGAGGCGCAGATGACCTGTCGACGCAGTGGTCAATGGCTGGGCGGCAACGTGAAGTGTTCAAGTAATTCTCTTCAGCTTACATAAGTCACCATAAACTCACTGTAAAGTCACCAGCGGTTCATTGTGCAGTCGTCGTGGGCACACTTTAGGAAGCCGAATGCTGTTTGTAGATTCACCAATAGTTCAAAGATAAGTCTATGTCGAGACTTCATATGACATATCGAAATGTAAATTTGGACTCAAATCAGTGCCTTTAAACTCATCCCTGAGTCACTTCCAATTCATCATCGTGTCACTTTCTATTCATCACAGGGTCACTAATTAATCATTTCAAAGTCAATTTCGGCTCATCGAAGAGTCATTTTCGACTCATTGCAGAATCACTTTCGACTCAGTGTCACTTTCAATTCATTGCAAAATCGCCTTTCTTGTAATTACACGGTGAATTTAAGCTATTATTATTCGTAAACAAATGCACTCTGATGTGTCTTTTTTTACAGGAAACGTGTGTCCTCCATTGACAGCATCAGCAAATGCCGACATCCGGTGCTCAGACACGTGGCTCTACCGTTCCACCTGCATCACTGAATGTAAGGCGGGGTTCCGGTTGGTTGGAAGTGGCGCCCGCAGCGTCACTTGCCGAGACGACAAGACGTGGTCAGGAGTATTGTCAGGATGTGAAGGTAGACTATGGGCACGTTATGATGTTTGCACATATATACGTTTACATATATACGAGCGCATATATGTACCCATGCACTGATATGCCTCTGAAGTTGTGTACAAGTGTACGCGCACATTCGTGTCAATGTGTACCAACAGTGTTTATATATACATGACTGTTATATAAATGAGAACATCCGGGTTCTAATCCTATACTGCCGTTTCGAACCTCTGGCAATTTTGTTCGTTCTGCGTTGCGCTAGTTCACTCTGTTTTATGGACAAGAATCTGGTTATACATTAGTGGATATTTGTGTTCGAATTGTTTTCGCGCATTAATTGCAGCGTGATTGAATACTCCATGGAGAAACCAAGATGTTGTTCATGTGAATAGTCTGCCTGGGAGTGAAATATAAATTATTGGACACTGCACTTTATAAGAACTTAGCGGTACTTTTCATGTTACAATAGTTTACTCAAATTAGATACCATGTTTTCAGATCACGAACGGCCAGAGTTTACGCAATGTCCGTTCTCTGTGAGAGTATATGTTGGTCGAGACGGAAAAACAGCTGTCGCAACGTGGCGGACTCCAGTTGTAACTGATAATGTCGACAAATCTATCGTACCACGTCTCACCAAAGGCCTGGCTCCGGGCTCCCGGTTCTCGCTGGGTGAACACGTGATAGAATACAGGGCTGAGGACGCGGCCCACAACGACGCCGTTCCCTGCAGGTTCATAGTCGCAGTGGGAGGTAGGTGACTGTCTGTATGTTCACTCGCTTGTACGTTTTCTCGTTTGGTCGATCGTTACTTCCATAATTCATTTCGTTCGTTCGTTCGTTCGTTCGTTCGTTCGTTCGTTCGTTCGTTCGTTCGTTCGTTCGTTCGTTCGTTCGTTCGTTCGTTCGTTCGTTCGTTCGTTCGTTCGTTCGTTCGTTCGTTCGTTCGTTCGTTCGTTCGTTCGTTCGTTCGTTCGTTCGTTCGTTCGTTCGTTCGTTCGTTCGTTCGTTCGTTCGTTCGTTCGTTCGTCCGTCCGTCCGTCCGTCCGTCCGTCCGTCCGTCCGTCCGTCCGTCCGTCCGTCCGTCCGTCCGTCCGTCGTCCGTCCGTCCGTCCGTCCGTCCGTCCGTCCGTCCGTCCGTCCGTCCGTCCGTCCGTCCGTCCGTCCGTCCGTCCGTCCGTCCGTCCGTCCGTCCGTCCGTCCGTCCGTCCGTCCGTCCGTCCGTCCGTCCGTCCGTCCGTCCGTCCGTCCGTCTCGTCCGTCCGTCCGTCCGTCGTCGCGTGTCCGTCCGTCCGTCCGTCCGTCCGTCCGTCGTCCGTCCGTCCGTCCGTCCGTCCGTTCCGTCCGTCCGTCCGTCCGTCCGTCCGTCCGTCCGTCCGTCCGTCCGTCCGTCCGTCCGTCCGTCCGTCCGTCCGTCCGTCCGTCCGTCCGTCCGTCCGTCCGTCCGTCCGTCCGTCCGTCCGTCCGTCCGTCCGTCCGTCCGTCCGTCCGTCCGTCCGTCCGTCCGTCCGTCCGTCCGTCCGTCCGTCCGTCCGTCCGTCCGTCCGTCCGTACATTAAATGAGTGTTGTGCGTTTCAGCGATAACGTGTTCCTCGATCCCGTGGTCTCGCAAGATGAAGACCGTATCTTGCCCACAGGGCCTAGCCTACGGTGCATCGTGCACCTTCGCTTGCGAGGCCGGATATGACATCATTGGTGACGAGAAAGTGACGTGTGAGCTCGGAGAGGAGACATCAGCGTCTGGCGTGTGGAGCAGTGTGCCCAAGTGTGACGGTGAGTGGAGCAGTGTGCCCAAGTGTGACGGTGAGTGGAGCAGTGTGCCCAAGTGTGACGGTGAGTGGAGCAGTGTGCCCAGGTGTGACGGTGAGTGGAGCAGTGTGCCCAAGTGTGACGGTGAGTTGACATATGTGGGCCACGTTTGAACTAGTATAGTGGACACCGGGTTGTACCAAAGGTGTTAAAACGGTGTAGTTGTAGCAAGTTTTGCCCACGTTTTTAAACTAGTTGACGGTGAGCCCAAGGGGTGACGGTGAGTTGATCTATTGTGCCCACGTTTTGCCGGGGGTGGAGCGGTGACCGGCTCAAGTGTGACGGGGGTTCAACTGGGCAGAAACACGTTTGTTCAATCTAGATATATTACACACCTGGTTAAAGACGCGAAACCCTGATTGATTTTTTACATTATATTTATATTTGCTTAAGAAAATGTTGATCTATTTGTACCAGCTGTATCTTGAACTAGTTGCGGTGTCGAGAGACTGGTTCTCTGATGTTGATCTATTTGTACCAGCTGTATCTTGAACTAGTTGCCGGTGTCGAGAGACTGGTTCTCTGATGCTCAAATATGCGGCGTTCACTGGTTCAGATGGGACCGATACAATGCATCAGTCGAGTGTGGCCAGAATACGCGGTGAAAACGTGAAACTATTATTATTGTTACTATTATTATTAATAGTAGTGGTAATAGCGGTAGTAATAGTTATACTACAATAATTACTACTACCACTATTATTCTACTACAACAACTGCTACTACTAATAACAATAATAGTAGTAATAATAATAATAATATATAATCTTTTCATTGCTATTAATAACAAAAAATCCGACCTAGTTCAATCACACAAAAAGTTTGCGTCTGACATTGTGTCAGTACATTACATGCACAATATTTATTCCGTGTATAATCCATAAGGACTTGGTTTTGTGACTTGTCAAGCACATCTATTTTAGATCTGGATGTTTTACTTGATGATCACTACAACCTCGTCTTATGAATATATCTTGATACTTCGCATAAACATAGTTCAAATGTGTTGACATCATAGCTATTCGACTTGTCATTCGTTTACATGTTGTGTAGTGAAAGAGTGCAAGAAGCTGGATCCGCCCAGGAACGGCGCCCTAGCGTGGGACAACTGGTTATACGGCATCCAGTCACGTATCTACTGCAATGACAATTACGACGTCCCCCGCGGCACGACCACCTCAGACTACTACGTGTGCGATGACTCAAAGGGGACATGGAGTCCAAGCGACAAAGTCCCGGACTGCACAGGTAGGGATAGACAAGATTTACTCTTTTTGAATATTTATTACATACAATTATTTTACAACCGCCTGTTATTTTTTATTTAGTATATCTTGTGGACATATGCTGATATTTATGTGATTTATATAAATGATGCATGAATGGTTCGGCAATCAGTAAGGATACAAACTAAGAATGATACTAAGTGAAATGTAAGCTCAATCAACCAATCGACTAATGATTGCACACATGAACGAACGACCGAAGGAACGAAGGAACGACCGAACGACTGAACGACCGAAGGAACGAACGAACGAACGACCGACGAAGGAACGAACCACGAACGAACGAAAGAACCACTGTCAGCAGTCAGTCAGTCAGTCAGTCAGTCAGTCAGTCATTCAGTCATGTCAGTCAGTCAGTCATCAGTGTCAGTCGCGTTAGTCAGTCAGTCAGTCAGTCGTCAGTCAGTCAGTCAGTCGTCAGTCGTCGTCGTCAGTCAGTCAGTCAGTCAGTCAGTCAGTCGTCGTCAGTCAGTCAGTCAGTCAGTCAGTCAGTCAGTCAGTCAGTCAGTCAGTCAGTCAGTCAGTCAGTCAGTCAGTCAGTCAGTCAGTCAGTCAGTCAGTCAGTCAGTCAGTCAGTCAGTCAGTCAGTCAGTCAGTCAGTCAGTCAGTCAGTCAGTCAGTCAGTCAGTCAGTCAGTCAGGTCGTCAGTCAAGTCGGTCAGTCTGTCAGGTCAGTCTAGTCAGTCGTCAGGTCGTCAGTCGTGTCGTACGTCAGTCGTAGTCAGGTCGAGTCAGTCGTCAGTCAGTCGGTCGTCGTCAGTCAGTCAGTCAGTCAGTCAGTCAGTCAGTCAGTCAGTCAGTCAGTCAGTCAGTCAGTCAGTCAGTCAGTCAGTCAGTCAGTCAGTCAGTCAGTCAGTCAGTCAGTCAGTCAGTCAAGGCTAGTTTCTACAACAGAATACTGTGTTAAATTATCATTACTTTGTTATTTTGATGTATAGCCAATACTTATTTTAAATGTGCATTGTTCGTTTAGGAATGTACACGTGTCTATACGCTATCCGTAATAAAATAGAAGTGATAGTAGTCGCCATTTAGACATCATTGTGTTGTTGTCTGTTCCCGGCGAGCACTGCACATTTAACTTATCCAAGTTGCTTATGGTAATGTTTCAAAGCTAAACTTACGTCATATAACAATGTTGTCTTAAGAAATGCATATTAATGAACAACCACATTTGTGTGTTGTTTTATTCTAAGTAATGTTGCTGTGTGCGTTGCAGCGAAACACAATGCAGAGCGGGTGAGACTACGAAGTAAGTTGCAGTACTACAGCGGTAATTGCACGACAAAGGAAACGCAACTATACATCAAACAGGAGTTCATCGCCGCTCTGAACTCATCGTCGGCCTACAGCACACTGTGTCGGGCCTTTCCTGGCTGTGGCGTAGACAACGTCTTAGTCAAATGCGGCGAAGTGACTCGGCGAAAACGATACACACACATAGTGAAACGAAGTTCAACTCACAACGTTCAAGTCACGTTCGACTTCTTCATAAAGTTGCGCGACGAGGCGAACGTTGACGCGACGGGTCTCTGGGGTGAAACTGAGGACACGTTTGAGAAGATGAAGGACTCTGTACGTCAAAGCATCGATAGTGGCCGACTTAATCTGACAGTCAGGGACGTGTCAATGCAAATCAAACCAAATTCATTTGAGGCGGTCGACAGCGAGGCCCAGTTGCAGTGTCCGACAGGGGCATTACCTCGTGACGACTCGTTCACCTGTGGTATGTCACTTACAACTCAATATAGTGACAACTCATCATTCCCACCCGTTTGTGGCTCAATGGTACTGTTAAAAGGTTTTCCGGATAAAGTAATCACGCCTATGGCGAACCATAGATTAGGGACACCGTTTAGAAATGATGTTCTCGTGAAATAACGTTTATAAAGTATCAATTACTACAATTAATGTTCAGGTGACGAGGTTTCCGGGTTAGCAAGATTCGGATTAACAAGATTCCAATGTCAACCGACAATTTTTGCAGACATCTGGTCCAACGCGCTTTTACAATGTATAGTCTACATTTGGATATTCTCCCCCCAGACTACCCTCTACCCCCAGACTATCATCTGCCCCAGACTACTCAATGCCCTCCAGACTATCATCTGCCCCCGGACTACCCTCTGCCCCCCAGGCTATCATCTGCCCCAGACTACTCAATACCCCCCAGACTACCCTCTGCCCCCGGACTACCCTCAGCCCCCCAGGCTATCATCTGCCCCCAGACTATCATCTGCCCCAGACTACTCACTGCCCCCCAGACTATCATCTGCCCCCAGACTACCCTCTGCCCCCCAGACTATCATCTGCCCCCAGACTACACTCTGCCCCAGACTACCCTCTGCCCCCAGACTATCATCTGCCCCCAGACTACCCTCTGCCCCCAGACTACCCTCTGCCCCCAGACTATCCCATCTGCCCCCAGACTACCCTCTAGACCCCCTGAGACTACCCTCTGCCCCCAGACTACCCTCTGCCCCCAGACTACCCTCTGCCCCCAGACTACCCTCTGCCCCCGACTACCCTCTGCCCCCAGACTACCCTCTGCCCCAGACTACCCTCTGCCCCCAGACTACCCTCTGCCCCCAGACTACCCTCTGCCCCCAGACTACCCTCTGCCCCCAGACTACCCTCTGCCCCCAGACTACCCTCTGCCCCCAGACTACCCTCTGCCCCCGACTACCCTCTGCCCCCAGACTACCCTCTGCCCCCAGACTACCCTCTGCCCCCAGACTACCCTCTGCCCCCAGACTACCCTCTGCCCCCAGACTACCCTCTGCCCCCAGACTACCCTCTGCCCCCGACTACCCTCTGCCCCCAGACTACCCTCTGCCCCCAGACTACCCTCTGCCCCCAGATCTACCCTACCCTTTCCCCGACTACCCTCTGCCCCCAGACTTACCCTCTGCCCCCAGACTACCCTCTGCCCCCAGACTACCCTCTGCCCCCAGACTACTCTCTATGTATGCCCTAGCTGTCTTCACCTATACGCTGTCGGTTTACAGCTGTATGCACTACTCGGACGTATTACGACAGCAGCAGTGACCGCTGCGTGGACTGTCCGGTCGGCTCCTACAACGACAAAGAGAACCAGACGTCCTGTATGCAGTGTCCGGAAGGAACATCCACACAGACCACAGGGTCAAGAGACATGGACAGCTGCATCGGTCAGTATTTCCACAAATTACAGTAAGCCTAAACGTTGAACTGTAAGTGTTCTCCTCACTGGAGAGTGAAACCTGCATCTAGCCATTTTGTGCGTGCAATTTAGAACGTTCTCTGCAACCTGTTGTATCCAGGTGATGTCGTCTCTACAAGAACGTGTACTATTGTTATATGTGTGCGTGTAAGCGTGTAAACCTATAATACGCTCTCATATGTATTGTTGTTGATATATATATATATATATATATATATATATATATATATATATATATATATAAAAAATGGGTGCGCGAATACATAATGTATATTCCTATTAAATGCTCACACGGTATTTTGTGTATTTAAACCCCCGTGTGTCCCTCTTGCAGACATGTGTCCCCCGGGCACCTACTCCGACACAGGCCTCGCTCCCTGCGCCCCGTGCCCTGTCGGCTCCTACCAGCCGCAGAGGAACAAGACGACGTGTACACTGTGTCCTCACGGATCTATGACGGCGAAGACAGGACGTGTCACCCTGCATGACTGCCAAGGTACTGTGGAATGACGTCACAGCGACAGCAATGTCCCTCGTTAGGACCGGGGACCAACATACTGGAACAGGCACATCAAGATTTTCCTGCCGATTGATAGTGATATGCTCATTTTATGGAAGTGCAGCTGTTCTGTGAGTGTGGATGCAAATATGGAGCACCATATTTCAGAACGTATGTGAGTACATGAGTACGTGCGTATGTACGTTTGTAAGAAGTAAAACGTGTTTCTTTTACTTAGGAGATGTGCATTCCTGACATCCGTATGTGTGTCGTTTACAGTTAACCCAAACAACTGCGACCCAGACCCGTGTCATGGCCACAGATGCGAAGACAAACTGAACGACTTTGTGTGCCACTGCAAGGCAGGGTTCACAGGCAAGACGTGTGACATTCCGCCCGACTTCTGCGCCAACAACCTTTGTCTCAACGGCGCCACCTGCATCAATGGCCGCTCCAACTACACGTGTCGTTGTGCTGCCGGCTTCAGAGGCACTTACTGCGATGACGACATCGGTGAGGATTGCTTAATTATTACATTTTATAGTATCACTAGGACGACGCAGGAATGCAGTTACGAAGTGTCAGTGAAGAACGTGAACATTTATTTAGGCCTAATTAAACAAATTTGGCACGTATTTGACCAGTAAGCAAGTTATGTCTATGCAGTCTATATATTTTGTTATTTGCGCAGTTATATTAAAAGACTGCTGTGGTTCAAGGCGATGACACATAGGATATTGCAGTGGAAAGAGTCTGTAGAACATGGAATACGGGATATTCTTGTAGACAGAACTGTTTGATATATTGCCACAACGAGAGCCTAGAGCCTAGAATAAATTATTGAAAAACATGTCTGGTCTGTTCCAGTGAACGATGGCTATGGTCCGTGGGGTGTATGGTCCTCTTGCAGTAAGACATGTCTGGTCTGTTTCAGTGAACGGTGGCTATGGTCCGTGGAGTGCATGGTCCTCATGCACTAAGACCTGTGAAGGAGGGGTCCAGTCACGCAGTCGTCTGTGCAATGACCCAGTGCCTGACCAAGACGGTCAGCCGTGTGTCGGTCCGTCCAGAGAAAAACGAGACTGCAACGAGGACAAGTGTCCAGGTAACACGCCTTAAAATTGTAACGAGGTAACACCTCTTAAGATTGTAACGAGGACAAGTGTCCAGGTAACGCGCCTTAAGATTGTAACGAGGTAACACCTCTTAAGATTGTAACGAGGACAAGTGTCCAGGTAACACGCCTTAAGATTGTAACGAGGACAAGTGTCCAGGTAACACGCCTTAAGATAGTAACGAGGACAAATGTCCAGGTAACACGCCTTAAGATTGTAACGAGGACAAGTGTCCAGGTAACGCGCCTTAAGATTGTAACGAGGACAAATGTCCAGGTAACACGCCTTAAGATTGTAACGAGGACAAGTGTCCAGGTAACACGCCTTAAGATTGTAACGAGGACAAGTGTCCAGGTAACAGGCCTTAAGATTGTAACGAGGACAAGTGTCCAGGTAACAGGCCTTAAGATTGTAACGAGGACAAGTGTCCAGGTAACGCGCCTTAAGATTGTAACGAGGACAAATGTCCAGGTAACGCGCCTTAAGATTGTAACAAGGACAAGTGTCCAGGTAACAGGCCTTAAGATTGTAACGAGGACAAGTGTCCAGGTAACGCGCCTTAAGATTGTAATGAGACAAGTGTCCAGGTAACACGCCTTAAGATTGTAACGAGGACAACTGTCCAGGTAACACGCCTTAGGATTGTAATGAGGACAAGTGTCCAGGTAACGCGCCTTAAGATTGTAACGAGGACAAGTGTCCAGATAACGCGCCTTAAGATTGTAACGAGGACAAATGTCCAGGTAACACGCCTTAAGATTGTAACGAAGACAAGTGTCCATGTAACACGCCTTAAGATTGTAACGAGGACAAATGTCCAGGTAACAGGCCTTAAGATTGTAACGAGGACAAGTGTCCAGGTAACACGCCTTAAGATTGTAACGAGGACAAATGTCCAGGTAACACGCCTTAAGATTGTAACGAGGACAAGTCTCTCTAATCTGTGAAACGAATATTATACAATCCTTTGAAAGATAGGCAGTTGTTTTCCAAACAAACATTTATAAATACTGCTGTTTCAGTTTGCAGACAGTTCGCAACGTTACCAGGACTTCAGGGAGCAACAGGGAATTGTTCCCAAGAAGGCAACGGAAACACAGCGTGTCATGTGACATGCAAACCTGGAATGGAATCAAGCCAATCTTTGACCATCCCTTACTTCTGCGGACCGAAGACAAACTTCGTCTGGTCACACATGCTGAACCACCCAAATGCTCGCCTGCCGGACTGTACAAGTAGGTGGACATTAGAATGTAATTATTACAAAACTGCGCAAGCCAAAAGGTGTGCGAATCTGTTCATTAATGATGTACTACAAGGCAATTTATTAGAACACTTTCTGAAATGCATACTTATATATACCTATATTTTGTATATACGCACAGTCTCCAGTCGCCTCTCTCTTGCGGAACCAAACTTTGTTCAATGTTGGAGGGTTGGCGAAAGGGGCTGGTCACGAGTAGGATTATTATATTGTTAAAATATTAAAATGTAAACGTATATTTAGTTTGTTTTTATCGTTCCTTCTAGAAAGTGCAGTGCCGACACAGGTAGCACTGAGGGTGCAGGTGTCTTATAACCTCACAGACCCAGGCCAGCTGACTCCGGCTAAAACCAAACTCACCAATCTGACCCAAAGGTGTGACTGCTTTCACACTGGTGTATGCAAAATTACTACTGCAGTCGGACAGCAAGTCGGGTCGACCTCAGACTCGCTGACCACTGCCGTACCAGGAACGACAGTTGACGACTTCCAACTGATACTTGTCATTATCGGCTCGACCGTCCACGCAGAAAGCCCCCGGACCGGTAATTGTGCTAGTTACGTATTATAGTTATTGTTATCTTTATTATCATTATAGTGGGTGACATTTCAGTTAGTTATACTCTTGCATTGTAATCCGCATAATTTACTCCCATTAAATTGTCAGTCAGAATGGTGAACACATGTGCACATTGGACTATTTATGCTTACAAGCGAAGTCAGATATTCAATTTGTAAATAGTTATGGGACATATAAAGTCACTTCGCGAGGTATTATGGGTATTTATATATATATATATATATATAATAAAAACCATGTCATATATATATATATATATATATATATATATATATATATATATATATATGACATGGTTTTTATTATGTCTTGATTTGTCCTCTGCTTTTCTTGTAAACCGTCATAATAGTGTCGTTATTAAGGCATGCACTCTGTTATAAGGGTGTGTAACTTTTCGCTATAACTTATATGAATATAATAATATACGTTATTTAAGCATTTGCATGTTCTATGATATTGCCTATTTTATGCATATTGTTGTGTTGTTATCGTCACAATCACCATGAACATTGCAGTCTTCTCGTTCTGTTAGACGCCGCCGCGGCGAGATGGAACTACATCGTCGACAACCTCAACATAGTGGCATCGTTGATCATAACGGCGACAGACAGCGACACTCTTTGTTTCATATTGACTGGACACGTTTATTGTCCTATCAATGGATCATTGCTGATGCAGGGCGTACAGATCTGTCAGCCGCCGATGGTTATGAGTTTTGACGGATCAAAGTGTGGTATGTATCATGCTACGTTTCTTCAGCTGAGTGTTGATGGTTGTTAAACAATGGCGGCTATCTTGAAACTTGGCTGCTAGCTGCTATTTAGGACGTTAGGTTGTTACATAATTCAGTGATATTTACCGTGTATGTTGACCCACATCAGCAGTAAGTCAACGAATTGTATATAATATATTTTTCAGTACCAGTGTTGAAACGTTCAGAATAATGTAGATTTTAGATTAATAGTTAAACTAGCGAAAAATGTAATACTGCAGCCACACATTGTGTATTGTTTTATTTGATAAATGTTCTGTGTGTTGTATCTGTAATTATACTTTGAACGTCTGACTCACTTGCATTATTGTGAATCAGGTTGGATTATATTGTATGTTCCTTTGAAATTATGCGCAATGTTTGCAGTGTCTGTAATGTTCAGTTATACCGCAAACCTCGTGTGTCTCTGTAGTGAACTGTCCCCGAGGCACCCGCAGTGAACGCCTCCGGTGTGTCCCGTGTGTGCCGGGACAGTACCAAGACAACGAGGGACAGACGAGTTGCAAGACGTGTCCCGCCGGATTGACCACAGAACAGCCCGGCGCGGCCAGCCTGGACGAGTGCAAAGGTAAGTGACCAGTGGACTGCAGAATGACTAAAGCTTTAAAGCTTGTTATTAAAAGGCAACTTCCACTGGCAATGTCATTTCTGCTGGAGGTTTCATCCACTACAACTGTCAATTAAACCGATTAGTTGTAAGTTATAAGGTGCTTAGCTTAAGTCAACGGTCGTACATTTGTTGATATTAGTTGACACTGCAACATATTTAAAGAGTTGCATATTACAATTACTCTTCGACAACTCCAGAGCTCCCAAGAGTTAATTATTAAACAGCAGGGGAGAATATCAAAAAGAGTGCCGTGGAAAGATGTAACCCTGTCACAATGTAACAAAATGACAGTTTCAATGTTAAAGCAATTGTACCCGATCAACAGTCACGGCTTACCAGCAAACACATTTAGTTCGTTCTCACAATGAGATTTACAATATGTTGTAAAGAGGTAAGACAATTGCAAAACCAAGACCACGGTAGGGAAGTTCCGCTGTTCCTTAGCAGGATCAAGACAAT
>JAODUO010001252.1:37500-100000 GCA_025642075.2 Ridgeia piscesae
CAATCACGACGACTAACAGTTTACACAGGACAATCACGACGACTAACAGTTTACACCGGACAATCACGACGACTAACAGTTTACACAGGACAATCACGACGACAAACAGTTTACACAGGACAATCACGACGACTAACAGTTTACATAGGACAATCACGACGACTAACAGTTTACACCGGACAATCACGACGACTAACAGTTTACACCGGACAATCACGACGACTAACAGTTTACACCGGACAATCACGACGACTAACAGTTTACACCGGACAATCACGACGACTAACAGTTTACACCGGACAATCACGACGACTAACAGTTTTTACCGGACAATGTAATCTAGCTGTGGCAATAAACATTCCAGTTATTGCGTAGACCGAGCTGCTTGGAGTTAAATATCAAAAATCATGAGGTCGGGCAACCAATTTAGGATAACACAGAAATACGGGAATGTTGTGACGTCACAACGCAAAGAGTCACATTTGGCTGTTGAAGTGTCACTTGCCAGTCAATGAACGTGAATGTCCGCTGAACAGTGGGACGGCGTTGTATGTGAGATCGTGGGTAAATGTGTTACACGCGAAGGGCTAGATCGTCTATCAACGGCTGTTGAGCTTCGGCTTTTATTAAAAAAGCGTGACCTGGGCGTCGTTCTCCCACGGGGGCAGATCGTCACCAGCTGACCTAATTGAACTAATACTTCCGTGTTGCGGCTGAATGTATAAAATTACACGCTTTTTTGTCATCTGACATCACCCGTTGCCAAAAAAGTATTTTGATCGATGAAGAAGATGTTTTATGTGCTACCATAACTATCGTTTTTAAACGGCACGCAATTTGTCTGTCTTACTGCGACACGCTACGTGATGTGTGTGTCAATGTACTCGTTTTACAGAAAGTGTCACGCACATATCTCATGTCATACAGCGCACGTCTACGACCCTTAATTCAATGTATTCCTCTGGTATGTAGTAATAAGACATTACAGCTTGTGGCAAGGCCATCGTAACAACACGTCTGTTGGACCAGACGACAAGTCGCCATAAACAACACTTGCACGTGTTGAGCTGGTGAGATAGTCTTTGTGATGCGCCGCTGAATCTTTCCGCGGAACACTGCATTGTTGAATGTAACTACACTGCATTGTTGAATGTGACTACACTGCATTGTTGAATGCGACTACCCTGCATTGTTGAATGTGACTACACTGCATTGTTGAATGTGACTACACTGCATTGTTGAATGCGACTACACTGCATTGTTGAATGTGACTACACTGCATTGTTGAATGTGACTACACTGCATTGTTGAATGCGACTACACTGCATTGTTGAATGTGACTACACTGCATTGTTGAATGCGACTACCCTGCATTGTTGAATGTGACTACACTGCATTGTTGAATGTGACTACACTGCATTGTTGAATGCGACTACACTGCATTGTTGAATGTGACTACACTGAAAAAAGGAAATGTTCCCAGCCAGAACAGGCGTCAGTATCCCTTTAGGATCCACTTTGTACGTCTCACAACACGCTCTGGACGGTGGTGCTGAGACGACCCCTACAGTGAGTTCTGACCAATCTGAGAAAACATGCTTCCAACATGTTTACTTCAAATGGCGATAGTTGGCTCGTTGGGTAAAAACAATGGCGTGATTTGGGGGCTTTGTGCCAATATTTTTGAAATATATTTGTATTGCGCCAATACATGACAAACTCTCCATGCTTTTAAGTTTATATGATAGATAATTTTGAACCCACCCCCTCCGACATACTAGACAGACCACTTGTCACAATAGTGTTATGTAATATTCTAATCATAAACTGATGTCATTGCTTTTGCTGTTACTTCGTGGTCTTGTCTTCCAGGCGCTACGTTGAAGTATTTCTAATAATAATCTCTCATCTTGCGTTAAGAATGCATGTGTTCATATCTTTAATAGTACGGCATGTTTACTTTGTGATCATTTAAACAGTTCACAGAGCCAGAAACATATGACATATGGGCGATGTCTATTTTCCTGGCAGGCAATTAAACATTCCAGTTATTGCGTAGACCGAGCTGCTTGGAGTTAAATATCTAAAATCATGAGGTAGGGCAACCAATTTAGGATAACACAGAAATACGGGAATGTTGTGACGTCACAACGCAAAGAGTTACATTTGGCTGTTGAAGTGTCACTTGCCAGTCAATGAACGTGAGTGTCCGCTGAACAGTGGGACGACGTTGTATGTGAGATCGTGGGCAAATATGTTACACGCGAAGGGCTAGATCGTCTATCAACGGCTGTTGAGCTTCGGCTTTTATTAAAAAAGCGTGTTTAATTGTTTGTCTTCGTGATCGTTTTGATCAATGACGTTGGGAAGTCCTCGACGTTTCCGTGAGTCACACACGAGGCACACTGCAAACATAGCCATAGTGTAATGTTTTATGATATACATCAGCTGATCTAGAAAGGTAAAACGAAATTACTTTGGCCGTGACGTGGGAAAGACCCCTCCAGCGAGTCGTGCGGGCGACGACACGTGACCTGGGCGTCGTTCTCCCACGGGGCAGATCGTCACCAGCTGACGTAGTTGAACTAATATTTCCGTGTTGCGGCTGAATGTATACAATGACACGCATTTTTTGTCATCTGACATCACCCGTTGCCAAAAAATGACGTTGGGAAGTCCCCGACGTTTCGTGAGTCACACACGCGGCACACTGCAAACATAACAATAGTGTATTATGATATACATCAGCTTATCTAGAAAGGTAAAACGAAATTACTTTGGTCGTATGTCGTTATTATTAATATGTAAGTGCGACTCAAGTCGTCGGCATACAAGTGCCGTGAGAGAATAATGACTGTTTAATGCGCTCTCCTCGGTGACTCACACACTGTGTAACGACCAATGTATGGTCAACGCAACGCCCAGTGTCCTGGCCTCAACAACTATTCAATGGCAGTGACGTTGGAATATCCACACTTCGATCAGTCAAGCAGCCAGCGACAGGAATCTGATGTGACACTATTTAATCGCGACAAGCTATTCAGATAAAATATCACACCGAATAGTTGCATTCACAAGAGACGTTTCCGCCCAGTCACCCACGACACACAAACGTGTGTTTAGGAAACATCTCATACGATCTGAACATTCATCTGGGATTAATGAGGCGGCGCAACACAACGTTATCTCGAAGATCTTGGTCGGTGAAAGGCGCGGCAATTTGCAGGAAGTACGTTGCTGTATAAGCTGGTTTTCTCACAACATATGAGTCAGAGAAAATAGTCAGGTGACCATTCAGTAATAAGTATGTAAATAACTTAAATAAAATGAAACAAGACACTTCAACCGCAAAATATTGTTGTCCCCTACTGATGTTCAATGTGAATATAATACATACTGACAGAACCCTGAGCTAGTTTGCTACAGAACACACAAAGAGTAATTGTCGATAAAGGTCATTTAATAATTGTACTAACAAAATATAAAACCATGATAATGTAATAGGTTAGCAGCAAGATTTTCAACAGGAAAATACAACACATATGCATTGATGCTAACTGCCTATACAATGATGCTCATCGCTTAGGTGAACAATTATGAAATGACAATGTAAAAGTAGCAAAGGTGGGGGCAATGTTATACCCCACCAGGCAGTCAAAGGCCCCACCCCCACCCCAGGGCTTCTGCCAAGGAACATTTAGAAGAAATATGCCATACTAGTAACCGCCAGAATACTATTTGTACCTGAGCCATATATAAGTCGAGGGAATAGAAAGAATGACTGTACAGTGCAACCTCGAATGGCAGTGATGCTTTACCAAAAGAATTGCTAATGTCGACAGTAAGATAAGAAAGGGCAGTCATGCTGCAACGACAACCACAAGGCCCGGAGCGACAGACGAAAGCAACTGAGAATACAAAAAGTGCTATGGTGGAATTGGTCTGTCAGGCTTAGCAGTAATCGTACCCAAAAAGGAAAGGTGAAGCCTGACGAATGAAGGTAGAACGTCGTGGACGCCAGTCATGCTGAAGCGTCCACGTTCTAGAACAAATGGTAGAATAATGACTATAGAATGGAGGTAGACTGTCGTGGACGCCAATCATGTTGTTATTACCCACGTTCTAGATCGAATGGTAAGGGAAAGTAATGACTGGATAATGGAGGTAGACTGTTGTGGACGCCAGTCATGCTGTATCATCCACGTTCTAGATCGAATGGTAAGGGAAAGTAATGACTGGATAATGGAGGTAGAATGTCGTGGACGCCAGTCATACTGTATCATCCACGTTCTAGATCGAATGGTAAGGGAAAGTAATGACTAGATAATGGAGGTAGAATGTCATGGACGCCAGTCATACTGTATCATCCACGTTCTAGATCGAATGGTAAGGGAAAGTAATGACTGGTTAATGGAGGTAGAATGTCGTGGACGCCAGTCATGCTGTATCATCCACGTTCTAGATCGAATGGTAAGGGAAAGTAATGACTGGTTAATGGAGGTAGAATGTCGTGGACGCCAGTCATGCTGAAGCGTCCACGTTCTAGAACAAATGGTAGAATAATGACTATAGAATGGAGGTAGACTGTCGTGGACGCCAATCATGTTGTTATTACCCACGTTCTAGATCGAATGGTAAGGGAAAGTAATGACTGGATAATGGAGGTAGACTGTTGTGGACGCCAGTCATGCTGTATCATCCACGTTCTAGATCGAATGGTAAGGGAAAGTAATGACTGGATAATGGAGGTAGAATGTCGTGGACGCCAGTCATACTGTATCATCCACGTTCTAGATCGAATGGTAAGGGAAAGTAATGACTAGATAATGGAGGTAGAATGTCGTGGACGCCAGTCATACTGTATCATCCACGTTCTAGATCGAATGGTAAGGGAAAGTAATGACTGGTTAATGGAGGTAGAATGTCGTGGACGCCAGTCATGCTGTATCATCCACGTTCTAGATCGAATGGTAAGGGAAAGTAATGACTGGATAATGGAGGTAGAATGTCGTGGACGCCAGTCATGCTGCATCCACGTTCTAGATCGAATGGTAAGGGAATAATGACTTAAATGGAGGTAGATGTCGTGGACGCCAGTCATCTGTTATCCACGTTCTAGATCGAATGGTAAGGGAAAGTAATGACTGATAATGGAGGTAGAATGTCGTGGACGCCAGTCATACTGTATCATCCACGTTCTAGATCGAATGGTAAGGGAAAGTAATGACTGGATAATGGAGGTAGAATGTCGTGGACGCCAGTCATACTGTATCATCCACGTTCTAGATCGAATGGTAAGGGAAAGTAATGACTGGATAATGGAGGTAGAATGTCGTGGACGCCAGTCATCTGTATCATCCACGTTCTAGATCGAATGGTAAGGGAAAGTAATGACTAGATAATGGAGGTAGAATGTCGTGGACGCCAGTCATGCTGTATCATCCACGTTCTAGATCGAATGGTAAGGGAAAGTAATGACTGGATAATGGAGGTAGAATGTCGTGGACGCCAGTCATGCTGTATCATCCACGTTCTAGATCGAATGGTAAGGGAAAGTAATGACTAGATAATGGAGGTAGAATGTCGTGGACGCCAGTCATGCTGTATCATCCACGTTCTAGATCGAATGGTAAGGGAAAGTAATGACTGGATAATGGAGGTAGAATGTCGTGGACGCCAGTCATGCTGTATCATCCACGTTCTAGATCGAATGGTAAGGGAAAGTAATGACTGGATAATGGAGGTAGAATGTCGTGGACGCCAGTCATGCTGTATCATCCACGTTCTAGATCGAATGGTAAGGGAAAGTAATGACTGGATAATGGAGGTAGAATGTCGTGGACGCCAGTCATGCTGTATCATCCACGTTCTAGATCGAATGGTAAGGGAAAGTAATGACTGGATAATGGAGGTAGAATGTCGTGGACGCCAGTCATGCTGTATCATCCACGTTCTAGATCGAATGGTAAGGGAAAGTAATGACTGGATAATGGAGGTAGAATGTCGTGGACGCCAGTCATGCTGTATCATCCACGTTCTAGATCGAATGGTAAGGGAAAGTAATGACTGGATAATGGAGGTAGAATGTCGTGGACGCCAGTCATACTGTATCATCCACGTTCTAGATCGAATGGTAAGGGAAAGTAATGACTGGATAATGGAGGTAGAATGTCGTGGACGCCAGTCATACTGTATCATCCACGTTCTAGATCGAATGGTAAGGGAAAGTAATGACTGGATAATGGAGGTAGAATGTCGTGGACGCCAGTCATACTGTATCATCCACGTTCTAGATCGAATGGTAAGGGAAAGTAATGACTAGATAATGGAGGTAGAATGTCGTGGACGCCAGTCATACTGTATCATCCACGTTCTAGATCGAATGGTAAGGGAAAGTAATGACTGGATAATGGAGGTAGAATGTCGTGGACGCCAGTCATGCTGTATCATCCACGTTCTAGATCGAATGGTAAGGGAAAGTAATGACTGGATAATGGAGGTAGAATGTCGTGGACGCCAGTCATGCTGTATCATCCACGTTCTAGATCGAATGGTAAGGGAAAGTAATGACTGGATAATGGAGGTAGAATGTCGTGGACGCCAGTCATGCTGTATCATCCACGTTCTAGATCGAATGGTAAGGGAAAGTAATGACTGGATAATGGAGGTAGAATGTCGTGGACGCCAGTCATACTGTATCATCCACGTTCTAGATCGAATGGTAAGGGAAAGTAATGACTGATAATGGAGGTAGATGTTGTGGACGCCAGTCATCTGTATCATCCACGTTCTAGATCGAATGGTAAGGGAAAGTAATGACTGATAATGGAGGTAGAATGTCGTGGACGCCAGTCATACTGTATCATCCACGTTCTAGATCGAATGGTAAGGGAAAGTAATGACTAGATAATGGAGGTAGAATGTCGTGGACGCCAGTCATACTGTATCATCCACGTTCTAGATCGAATGGTAAGGGAAAGTAATGACTGGTTAATGGAGGTAGAATGTCGTGGACGCCAGTCATGCTGTATCATCCACGTTCTAGATCGAATGGTAAGGGAAAGTAATGACTGGATAATGGAGGTAGAATGTCGTGGACGCCAGTCATCTGTATCATCCACGTTCTAGATCGAATGGTAAGGGAAAGTAATGACTGGATAATGGAGGTAGAATGTCGTGGACGCCAGTCATCTGTATCATCCACGTTCTAGATCGAATGGTAAGGGAAAGTAATGACTGATAATGGAGGTAGAATGTCGTGGACGCCAGTCATACTGTATCATCCACGTTCTAGATCGAATGGTAAGGGAAAGTAATGACTGGATAATGGAGGTAGAATGTCGTGGACGCCAGTCATACTGTATCATCCACGTTCTAGATCGAATGGTAAGGGAAAGTAATGACTGGATAATGGAGGTAGAATGTCGTGGACGCCAGTCATGCTGTATCATCCACGTTCTAGATCGAATGGTAAGGGAAAGTAATGACTGGATAATGGAGGTAGAATGTCGTGGACGCCAGTCATCTGTATCATCCACGTTCTAGATCGAATGGTAAGGGAAAGTAATGACTGGATAATGGAGGTAGAATGTCGTGGACGCCAGTCATACTGTATCATCCACGTTCTAGATCGAATGGTAAGGGAAAGTAATGACTGGATAATGGAGGTAGAATGTCGTGGACGCCAGTCATACTGTATCATCCACGTTCTAGATCGAATGGTAAGGGAAAGTAATGACTGGATAATGGAGGTAGAATGTCGTGGACGCCAGTCATCTGTATCATCCACGTTCTAGATCGAATGGTAAGGGAAAGTAATGACTGGATAATGGAGGTAGAATGTCGTGGACGCCAGTCATGCTGTATCATCCACGTTCTAGATCGAATGGTAAGGGAAAGTAATGACTAGATAATGGAGGTAGAATGTCGTGGACGCCAGTCATACTGTATCATCCACGTTCTAGATCGAATGGTAAGGGAAAGTAATGACTGATAATGGAGGTAGAATGTCGTGGACGCCAGTCATACTGTATCATCCACGTTCTAGATCGAATGGTAAGGGAAAGTAATGACTGGATAATGGAGGTAGAATGTCGTGGACGCCAGTCATACTGTATCATCCACGTTCTAGATCGAATGGTAAGGGAAAGTAATGACTGGATAATGGAGGTAGAATGTCGTGGACGCCAGTCATGCTGTATCATCCACGTTCTAGATCGAATGGTAAGGGAAAGTAATGACTGGATAATGGAGGTAGAATGTCGTGGACGCCAGTCATACTGTATCATCCACGTTCTAGATCGAATGGTAAGGGAAAGTAATGACTGGATAATGGAGGTAGAATGTCGTGGACGCCAGTCATGCTGTATCATCCACGTTCTAGATCGAATGGTAAGGGAAAGTAATGACTGGATAATGGAGGTAGAATGTCGTGGACGCCAGTCATACTGTATCATCCACGTTCTAGATCGAATGGTAAGGGAAAGTAATGACTGGATAATGGAGGTAGAATGTCGTGGACGCCAGTCATGACTGTATCATCCACGTTCTAGATCGAATGGTAAGGAAAGTAATACTGGATAATGAGTAGAATGTCTGGCGCCAGTATACTGATCATCCAGTTTAGTAATAGGAAAGTGACTGGATAACGTGAATGTCGTGGACGCCAGTCATGACTGAATCATCCACGTACTAGATCGAAAGGTAAGGAAAGTACATGACTGATAATGGAGGTAGAAGTGTGGAGTCCATGTCCATAGCTGTATCATCCAGTTCTAGACAATGGTAAGGGAATAATGACTGGATAATTGAGGAGAATGTCGTGACCAGCATAGCTGTATCATCAGTTAGAAATAGTAGGAAAGCTGAGGAAATTGGATAGACTGGGGGCATATAGTACACCATATCGAATGAGGGAGTGACTGGACAACATGGTCAGGAAAAATGTCTGGATGCCAAATGCTTATCATGCCGTTTAATGAATAAGGAAAAGATGATGGATACATTGCAAGAATGTCATGGACGCCAGTCATACGAATCAGTCAGATCATGTAAGGTAACTGGACGAAGTCAATGTAGTAGCTTTATTTAGTAGGGTGCCAATCTGATCACATTTTCTAAGATGGAAGGGAATGACTGGATAAAGTAATGTACCACTAGGTGAAGAATTTATGGAAAGCAGAAGGGGCTGGCAGCCACGCTGCAGCAAACATGCAGACAGGATTGGCAAAATTCATTCAGTGCCTGTTATATAGATATATCGTTTAAAAGCTGTGGATTTCCATCTGCCCATTGACTGGGTCTGGGTTTCAGTCATACCCATATCAGCAGCAGTGGTAACTGCCCCGATTCGAAAACTGTGTGCTTTTATTTAGTAGGGTCCAATCCTGCCCATTTAAAAGCTGTTGTGAGATACTGGCAAAAGTAAGTACGGGACACTGGGGAAGAATTAGCGAAAGCAAGCAATGGGCCATCAAAGATACCCCGAAGTTTCAGAAATTGATACAGGGCGTGTACTGGACAACATGCGTCACTGGTTTAAGAAATAGTTAAAGTAACTGGTTGTCCAGAAGTGTTGTGCTTAAAGTGCGACATGACTAAAACAATGCCTGTGTTACAAATAGCAACATCTGAAAATTGAATGACGGAATGACTATTATTGTGACGGGAATAGATAGTAATTTCCCCTATGCGTAGAAATGCATGAAATTATAAGAGAAACATGCTTTGTAGGAGAAGTCGCAAATAAGCAGAGGAGGCAATAAATTGAGTAGCATCAACAATTTTCCGAAGGATGGACAAACTGATCGGAAGTCGAGTGTCTGCAGTACCCCACAACTTCTTTGCTCCTACTAGTAATATTTTGATGACGAAAGGCTGGGTGGGGTCGACTTTGCCGTTCAACTTGTGAACGTATGATATGACAGACATATACGTCTTTAAAGTAGCTGGTGCATAACGTTGAGAGTGAAGATGTGCAATAAATGTCCCTAAAACACAGACAGACGCATGGAGAACTGGAACCACTGGAAAATGAATCCTGCAAATATTTGCGTAAGATGAAATGGCTCGGCGATATGCCCGTTTCGTAGCACATGATAAGGCAGCGTTCAGAAGAGTGTGCAGCATTGGTGCCAAAGCTGTAATGTCCGTGGTAGTCGTGTGGGGGGGGGCAGCTGGAGCCAAAGTGTCACCTGTCATGTGGCTGTTAACGGTGTCGCCCGGGAACAGGGAGTTAAGTGCACCGGTAACTGCACTGTCCAGTGGGTCACTTGGCGATGCCTCATAGCGGGGCAGCGTCACCGGAGGCTGGCGGCAGCAGCGCGAACGGTGCGGCGACTCCTGGTAGAAGGTACGGGGACCTGACCTCCTCCTCCGCTGCCCGTTTCAAGAGGGCAGAACGACGCTGGGACGTGTGACGAACCGTAGATCGTTGCCAGACCACGCTTTATACTGCAACAGGGCAACAAAAGGCCAAACAGCACACCGAAACGGTCACAACAGGACAATAGTGCATGCCAGGAAGGGTGGGCAACTGGAGCTGATCACAAGCCAGCTGGTACAGAATCATGTAATGAACAAGTGATGAAATGTGAATTGGTGGTAGACAAGGAGATGTAAGATGATATGATAGATGAACATGATGTCACATATAACAAAGACATGTGATATATAACGGAAAGTAAGATCACTGTATGCCTGACAAGATGTGTCATCAAATGAATGAAAGTATAGCTGAGAAAGATATGCTGTAGTGAAACACAGTAGGTAGGAGACAGACCATGAATGGTGAGAACACCAAAGGTACATAAGACAAACAAGAAATGTGATTGCTGTCATGATCATAACTAGAACAAATTGAATGAAAGGTAAGAGATACCAGTATTACATAATTGCAGAGATGAGAACACCAGCAGTACATCATATGGATATGCAAAATATCAATATAGACAATAACCACACAGAATAACAGGCCATGTTGTGACAGTTTAGAGGGACTTTCTAGCCTTCTTCTGCCTTATTGTATCGGAGCCAGCGTGGTCGGCCATCTGCGGTGCCAGGCTCTTCTGTTCGTCCACCGTCGCAGCGGCGCTCTACCAGCGTGACGCGTACAGCTGAGAAGGAGGCCGGGACCTCCGTCCCTCCTACCAAGCGTCGTCGCCCCGTTAGCTCTGCCGCGGGCAGCCCAACTGTCTCTACGCCACCTGCAGGGGTTTGACCACCACTGCGGATATGGTGGCCCTCGTGACGCGGGAGGTGATGCAGCAACTTCGCCAGGATCGTGCTGCTGCCCCGCCCCCCACCACCGGACTTTCCCATGCCCGAGGACGTCCCTGTGGCTCCACCAGTCGTGCCGTCCCTTCCTCCCCAGGATGAGTTGTCAGCCGCTCCCATCGACAGTACCGTTACCGGTGTCATAACTTCCCTGCTCCAGGGGGGGGACATCAGTGGGTCACCGATGTCCACATCTCTACCGATGCACTCCACTGCACTGGGTGCCACCCTGTCCGACCGCGTCAAAGGCACAAAGGCATGATCTGGGCCGACGAATGTGTCAACATTTACGAACTCACTAATCCTCTCCAGTTCCAGCCACAACAAGTGTCTTTTGCCTCTGGCTCCCAAATCGTCTCCCCGATGCCCCAACCCAGTAAGGGAAGGCAGATTTGCACCATTGAACAGTGGACCTCTGCTTTCTTGGTGTTTGAAGCCATCTACACTCAGCGTTTTTCCAACTTCGCACCAGATATGTTTATATATAGTGATATTGTTCGTGATATTGCTGTTACTGGCCCATTGCTTGCTTGGCGTCAATACGATGAGCAGTTCCGGCAATTCCGCCAGTTCCGCCAATCCGATCCAGTCACTTTCCCCTGGGATCAGCCCAGGACCTCTTCTTTAAAGTCATGTACGCCAAGCAAGTCCAGGGGGTTTCTGGTCGTGCTCCAGCCACTCCTTTCTATAGCCTTCCTGCCAGCCACCCTTTCAGACAGGATTTCGTTTGGTCTACCAGCGGGGCGGCAAATGCAATCCGTTCCAGTGCGAGTTCAAGCATATCTGCTCCAAATGCCAGCTGCCCCGTCCTTCCAATTCGTGCCGCAAATCCCTCCCTCCCCATAAGCCCTGGAGTGGGGGTGGGGGTGGGACCTCTGACTAGAGGCCTGGTGGGTTGCAACATTGCCCTCACCTTTGCTACTTTTACATTGTCATTTTATAATTGTTTAGCTAAGCTATGAGCATCATTGTATATATCATGACTTTTTGTTAGTACAATTATTAAATGACCTTTATCGACAATTACTCTTTGTGTGTTCTGTAGCAAACTAGCTCAGGGTTCTGCCAGTATGTATTCTATTATTCGCATTGAACGTCAGCAGGGGATAACTGAATATTTTTACAAACCTGTCAAAATTGTATTTATCCAATGTGATGTGTTATGTGTTAGACTGTATTGGGTAGTCCGGATTCGAAGTAACGGTCCGTAATACGCCAACGAGCGTCAATCTTTTATGTTGGATCTCTGAGCTGCAGCGAGTGTTTGTAAACAGAGCCAACACAAAGGTTAAATTGTCTTCCCCACCATCCTCCCCTTTCTGCCCCCTTAATGTGGATGTTTTGTTTTGTCTTTTGATAGGGGGTGTAACATTGCCCCCACCTTTGCTACTTTTACATTGTCATTTTTTAATTGTTTAGCTAAGCTATGAGCATCATTGTATGTACCATGGCTTTACATTTTGTTTGTACAATTATTAAATGACCTTTATCGACAATTACTCTTCGCATGTTCTGTAGCAAACTAGCTCAGGGTTCTGCCAGTATGTATTCTATTATTAGCATTGAACATCAGCAGGGGATAAATGACTATTACCATCCACGCCATCTGATCAATTTATGTGTGATTCTGTGCAATATATGACTTGTAGGGTACTATGGCATGGTGTAAAACATCGGAAACTTGTTCGAAAGCTGTTTCGAGGTTTGAGCTACATTTTGCTCATTCCACGTTGCTTTAGTTTAAAACGAGTGAGTAACATACTTTGTGTGTGTGTGTGTGTGTGTGTGTGTGTGTGTGTGTGTGTGTGTGTGTGTGTGTGTGTGTGTGTGTGTGTGTGTGTGTGTGTGTGTGTGTGTGTGTGTATGTGTATGTGTATGTGTGCGTCTGAGTATGCGTGTGCGCGTGTGCGCGTGTGCACGTGTGCGCGTGTGCGCGTGTGCGCGTGTGCGCGTGTGCGCGTGTGCGCGTGTGCGCGTGTGCGCATGTGCGCGTGTGTGCGTGTGTCACACGGTGTGTGTGTGACTGAGTATGTATATGTGTGTAGTGTGTTTGTGTGTGTGGTATGTGAGTGTGTGTGTGTGGTGTATGTGTGTGTATATTTATGTGTGTGCGAGTGCGCGCGCGTGTATGTACATAAGCGTGTGCCTGCATGTCTGAATGTGTTCAGTCGTGTGGGCGTTGACGTGGATGAATGCATACTCGCATGCACGCACGCACGCACGCATGCACACGATTCAATACGGCGAACAACTGAACATTTGTGCCAAGATCAGACTTCATTTTGCTACTCCATTAATTTAGCTCTTGGATTACTTTCGCTGGTCTCTCTAGTGAAGCGATGAATGTCCCATGATACTCTACTACTTTTCATCAATAAATGTATTGTATGTTTATTTAAAATCACACAAAAAGTCATTAAAATTAAAATATTATCATAGATACAATCTCATATTTACGTTATGACTGCACATACCGGAAACCATCTCCACCATTCTTTTCGCACCAAACAAAATAACTAAAGTAAACCTAACCTCAGCCTTCTGAGGTTAGGTTTACTTAAGTTAGTTTAGGAACATGGCTGGGATAGTCTGCTGACATGAACAGCGGCGAGCCGGCATTGGCAGGACGTGGACACGAACATCGACCAGCCAGCATTGACAGGACTTGGACACGAACAGCGGCCAGCCAGCATTGACAGGACGTGGACACGAACAGCGGCCAGCCAGCATTGACAGGACGTGGACACGAACATCGGCCAGCCAGCATTGACAGGACGTGGACACGAACAGCGGCCAGCCAGCATTGACAGGACGTGAACACGAACATCGGCCAGCCAGCATTGACAGGACGTGGACACGAACAGCGGCCAGCCGGCATTGACAGGACGTGGACACGAACAGCGGCCAGCCGGCATTGACAGGACGTGGACACGAACATCGGCCAGCCAGCATTGACAGGACGTGGACACGAACAGCGGCCAGCCAGCATTGACAGGACGTGGACACGAACATCGGCCAGCCGGCATTGACAGGACGTGGACACGAACAGCGGCCAGCCGGCATTGACAGGACGTGGACACGAACAGCGGCCAGCCGGCATTGACAGGACGTGGACACGAATAGCGGCCAGCCAGCATTGACAGGACGTGGACACGAACAGCGGCCAGCCGGCATTGACAGGACGTGGACACTAAGAACGGCCAGCCAGCGTTGACAGGACGTGTTTTCATTACCCAAAAAGAAGGTGATGAAAACAGGACGAGGGAATAAATCCTGCTTGAGTGAGATGCAGCAGCGCTACTGGGAGAACCAGACACTGAAGGGATTGGTCAATTTTGGTGTGAGCTATTTTGTGTCTCACATAACCCTGAAGATAACATGTGTGTCAGTAATGGCTGCAAGTACACCGACCCTCACAACGGGACTGGAAATAAAAACCGCCGTCATGGAAATGAAATGACACAAGGAATACTCGAAATATCCTACACTGACCACTTCACCAATTACGAGATCAGGACTGTCATCTCCCAACATATACGAAGACCTGACCATAGCGAAGAAGAGAAAACTGCGATGGTTTGGGCACATGACACGACGAATCAGGCTCAGAGACGCAATACACCAAGCAACGCTCCCGGGGGCAGTAGACACGGGATGTTTTGGAAACATCAAATGTTAGTTGCTAAGTTGTTTGTGACGTCACTTGAGCGGTGCACTGTAAACCCATACAACGCTATGCGAGTGGACCAGGATGTTTGCGAAGACAAATGTGACACGATTGTTCACATCCTAGATTGTTACTAACACAAACGTACTTCATTGATATGCAAAGAAACACTTGGACTGTCAACAGCACCAAGATCACATTACAGGAAGCTGACGCCATGTTGTTAAATCCTGCGGGAAATTTGTTTCGTCAGCTAATTGTATGGGCCAGTATATATTAAAATCATCGTATGATGCCGTCTCATTAAATGTTTTTATATGGATGCATCATCGAGTTTCTTTGTACCGTTTACATTACTTCCTGTGGGGAATTTTTATCGTAAGCAAACTCTCTGTCTGAGATCTAATGACACACGCAGTGTGACTAAATGGAGGTGTTAGTATCAACACACACCGTTTTACTTCCTCGTTTCCTGTGATTACATTGACGGCTCGTCAGGTGTGAATGTGTGCAAGGAAGCGTGCGCCAACTGATGGTTATCTGTGGTCAACAGTAGTTATGTAGTGTTTAACTGCTTATTCGAAACACTGACGTCAGTTCAGTATATTTATGGGGACAGAACATTTCTTCTTCCTTTCAGTGGCGTTTCGGGAATTGAAATATAATTTATATTTCTTTACAACTGTTGTGCTTTCACTGCTACATTACTGCACAGTGTAGTGTACAATTTACTGCACAGTGTAGTGTACAATTTATTGCACGTTGTAGTGTACAGTTTACTGCACAATGTAGTGTACAATTTACTGCACAGTGTAGTGTACAATTTATTGCACGTTGTAGTGCACAATTTACTGCACGTTGTAGTGTACAGTTTACTGCACAATGTAGTGTACAATTTATTGCACGTTGTAGTGTACAGTTTACTGCACGTTGTAGTGTACAGTTTACTGCACGTTGTAGTGTACAGTTTACTGCACGTTGTAGTGTACAGTTTACTGCATGTTGTAGTGTACAGTTTACTGCACGTTGTAGTGTACAGTTTACTGCACAGTGTAGTGTATAATTTACTGCACAGTATAGCGTACAGTTTACTGCACAGTGTAGTGTATAATTTACTGCACAATGTAGTGTACAGTTTACTGCACAATGTAGTGTACAATTTACTGCACAGTGTAGTGTACAGTTTACTGCACAGTGTAGTGTACAGTTTACTGCACAGTGTAGTGTACAGTTTACTGCACAGTGTAGTGTACAGTTTACTGCACAGTGTAGTGTACAATTTACTGCACAGTGTAGCGTACAGTTTACTGCACAGTGTAGCGTACAGTTTACTGCACAATGTAGTGTACAGTTTACTGCACAGTGTAGTGTACAGTTTACTGCACAGTGTAGCGTACAGTTTACTGCACAATGTAGTGTACAGTTTACTGCACAGTGTAGTGTACAGTTTACTGCACAGTGTAGTGTACAGTTTACTGCACAGTGTAACGTACAGTTTACTGCACAATGTAGTGTACAGTTTACTGCACAGTGTAGTGTACAGTTTACTGCACAGTGTAGTGTACAGTTTACTGCACAGTGTAGTGTACAGTTTACTGCACAGTGTAGTGTACAGTTTACTGCACAGTGTAGTGTACAGTTTACTGCACAGTGTAGTGTACAGTTTACTGCACAGTGTAGTGTACAGTTTACTGCACAGTGTAGCGTACAGTTTACTGCACAATGTAGCGTACAGTTTACTGCACAATGTAGGTACAGTTTACTGCACAGTGTAGTGTACAGTTTACTGCACAGTGTAGTGTAGAGTTTACTGCACAATGTAGCGTACAGTTTACTGCACAATGTAGCGTACAGTTTACTGCACAGTGTAGCGTACAGTTTACTGCACAGTGTAGCGTACAGTTTACTGCACAGTGTAGTGTACAGTTTACTGCACAGTGTAGTGTACAGTTTACTGCACAGTGTAGTGTACAGTTTACTGCACAGTGTAGTGTACAGTTTACTGCACAGTGTAGCGTACAGTTTACTGCACAGTGTAGTGTACAGTTTACTGCACAGTGTAGTGTACAGTTTACTGCACAGTGTAGCGTACAGTTTACTGCACAGTGTAGTGTACAGTTTACTGCACAGTGTAGTGTACAGTTTACTGCACAGTGTAGCGTACAGTTATGCATGGTTTACTGCACAGTGTAGTGTACAGTTTACTGCACAGTGTAACGTACAGTTTACTGCACAATGTAGTGTACAGTTTACTGCACAGTGTAGTGTACAGTTTACTGCACAGTGTAGTGTACAGTTTACTGCACAATGTAGCGTACAGTTTACTGCACAGTGTAGCGTACAGTTTACTGCACAGTGTAGTGTACAGTTTACTGCACAGTGTAGTGTACAGTTTACTGCACAGTGTAGCGTAGAGTTTACTGCACAATGTAGCGTACAGTTTACTGCACAATGTAGCGTACAGTTTACTGCACAGTGTAGCGTACAGTTTACTGCACAGTGTAGCGTACAGTTTACTGCACAGTGTAGTGTACAGTTTACTGCACAGTGTAGCGTACAGTTTACTGCACAGTGTAGTGTACAGTTTACTGCACAATGTAGCGTACAGTTTACTGCACAATGTAGCGTACAGTTTACTGCACAATGTAGTGTACAGTTTACTGCACAGTGTAGTGTACAGTTTACTGCACAGTGTAGCGTAGAGTTTACTGCACAGTGTAGCGTACAGTTTACTGCACAATGTAGCGTACAGTTTACTGCACAGTGTAGTGTATAATTTACTGCACAGTGTAGTGTATAATTTACTGCACAGTGTAGTGTACAGTTTACTGCACAGTGTAGTGTATGATTTACTGCACAGTGTAGTGTACCGTTTACGTTGCACGAATATGTGTACGTGTGTTGTGTTACTCAAACACAATATAAACATGTCTCTTGTTGATGTGTGTAACTTAACATGATAAACTATAATGACAGTAATAACGATGATCATAATTAGTCTTTACACACATCCACGCAGATATGTACACGGACAGACAGACACGCGCGCAAACACACGTTCACATACAATTGACATCACGACAAAGACAAAGACGCGTTATGAATGTACAAAGTATTTCCCAAGTCAGTGTTGTTTCCGTTTCAATTTTATTTGCTGCAACATTCTATATCAATTGTAGTGGATACAACGTCCAAAGTGAACTCCGAGCTCCCTAAGAAATATTTACCCTCATTCCAGTATTTTGACGCATACACAAACACATATATAACTTGTTAAAACTACACACATTGGCAAGCTACACACAGGCAGCAATGTATATACAATCATTTAGTAACACACTGATCATTAACATAAACATATGGGTGAATAATGTTGTCGTATGGTGATGTTGTCCACAGTGGTGTTGAAACTGGATCAGGCTCATAAGTGAAAGTAACGAGTGCTATAAGAACTTATTAATTATATACAATTTATACGCAACACTTTCTACAAAACGCACAACGTTAATATCTGTTAAAACATTGATAGTAATAACTAATAAAGCATCTACTGGCGCAACACAAAACATAACAACGCCATGCGTTGATACTTTGGCAACGAGTGCTATTAAATATAACTTAGTTAGCAGTATGAACGTATTCTATGAGCGAGATTAACTGTTTTAAAATATCGTGTCTAATGTTCAATCAAGTTTCTTCACGAACGTTTGACCTGAGCTGTGTTTGTCACCACTGATATGCGTAGACATTAATGACACATGTCGGCTGAACACGATGAACCTCCCTGTGCTGAAGTCCTCAGACCACAAATATTATAGTGTGCAAGATTAATATGACCATCCTGAGGTAACTAACCTAATGTTTTTCTCATGAACAGGTGCAAGATACATACTGTATCAAATGTTTGGTGTTTCTGTTTCGCATATGGCGGAGTCACGACAAGATTCTTCGCAAAACATCGTCATTAATATTACGAAACGACCTCGATAGCGAGATACGAGTAATTCCGGATGGTCGGTTATAAACCGCTATTCCTTTAGTTCCGGTGTATGCCATTAATGGTAGTCCACTTTGCAATGACTGGATCCTGACGTCACATAACATGAACTTTGAGTGCGCCGTGCGTGTATGTCCGTCCCACTGACGGTGACAGCGTTGTATGTCCGTCCCACTTACGGTGACAGCGTTGTATGTCCGTCCCACTGACGGTGACAGCGTTGTATGTCCGTCCCACTTACGGTGACAGCGTTGTATGTCCGTCCCACTGACGGTGACAACGTTGACACAAAAGACCGGCTTTACAAACGGCCATACGTAATTTTCACGTAAAACAACAAACACTGAAATTGTGCAAAATAATAAGCACGACAAATGTCGCTGTAAACGCAACACAGATAAACTTTCCAGTACGTCAGTGGACCCGCGTTTCTGTAGAGTCAGCAGCGCCTTCATTGCATTCTGGCTGTCGGAAAGTGTCATCAGTTTCAACGGCCTTGTTGCAAGCAGGAATGATTGTCAATGTGTTTATCGTGACGACAGTGACCAAATATTACCCGACTTTGTATAAATGTCCTTTGACCGTTAACTGCGATGAGTTCATCGTTAATACTACTGGCTGCGTTTGCGACAACGACACACGAGTATGACAACGACAACTGCCGCACCGATGACCAAGAGGGCTCCTCCAGCGATAACCCCGACAATGACACCGAGTCCAGTCGCTGTGGCTGAGGCTGAGTGACACATGAAACACAAAAGACAATTATCACCGCACAGCACAGCGCAGTGCAGTGCAGAACAGAACAGAACAGAAGTGTGTATTAGTTCGTCCACGATCAGACTCTAGCCTGCAGTTGTTGCTCACACAACTAACACGTGCAACATTGACAATGGCTGTAAGCGATTACTAACTAACGAAAATCAATCTATCTTACTAGTATCGTATTAAAGACAACATCGTGTATTCGCACAGGTAATAGTAACAATGTATGAGCGACTTGTGATATTAAAAACCTCAACATTTCCCCAAAGTCCATTTGTATTATTGAGAAGTGCAATGGTGTGCTTCACTGTAGTATCAATAGAGTGTGTCTGACATATAACCAACGAGTCAAAGAGTACATTACTCCACATTTCATGCAGCGTGTAGGTGCCTGACGAGAAACTGTCGGTTCGCAGGAATACTAGTATAATATATGCCTCTATAGAAACTAACACATTAGCCCAGTAAACAGGAATCGAATGAGTATTCTCAGTTTACCTATTCCTCCAAGGTTTGAGTCTTCATCCGTCTTGTCGGTTGGTGTTTCTGTTGTTGTTGTCACTGGAAGAAAATATACACAATGTACTGCATTTGAAGGAATACGTACTAGTTGTGCATCTGCTATCGTCGTTAAAATGTGTTGTTTTCATTCATTTATAATAACAGTCATATCATTAACGGTTTTTCCATAACGTTTCTATGTTACCAATAACGAACTCGTTACCAATAACGAACATGTTACCAATAACGAACATGTTACCAATAACGATGTTATGTAGACCATGATATCTGGGGAAAATAGTACAATTCCATTTTCCATTTTGTTGAGGGCATTATCTCGATATTAAAGTGAAGCGTTATTTTGAAAAGTAACGTAATTTACTCTGTTAGATTAGTGTACGTCGAAGAATGAATTGGAAGTTTATTAAAACTTTCATAACATTTCATATTGACCAATTTTTATTGTTTCATTTATCGTTATTCCTCGATGTATTGTTAGTTCTTAGGTTCTTAGGTAGTTTCCTCCAAACAGCCCAAACTTGGGCTAACGCAGGAGTTGTCTTTCTCTAGAATTAGTGAGTTCACTACAGGTTACACATTTACCCCCTGTATGGGATCTTTTACTTCCCCTGGCATAGACACCAGACAGAAGGGACCACCGGCTTTTAGTGTCTCTTCCGAAAGACACAGGCAAATGTGGGGTGAACGAAATTGCCTAAGTTTCGAAACGGCGGTAGGTGGGATTGAATCACCGTCCCCTCGATTGACCGTCCGGCGCTCTACCGCGCGACCACCGCTCCCACGCAGAAAGTTAGGAAGTCTTGCTTAACTTGCACTATCATTCTACCAAATTTTAGTTCACAACTCTAGACAACAGCAAGCAGTCATCAGTTGTGACAAGTTTGCGTGGATATATAATAAAGTCAACGTACCATTGCACTCGCCAGCACTTGTCATTCCGACAGCCGCCGACATGTAACCGGAAGGACACTCCTTGCACGAGGTCTGCGCGCGCAGGTCTTGAAAGAACCCGACGCCACATTCCGTGCACACGTGATTCTTCTCGTACGTGCCTGTGTTACACGCCTCTGGAACATGCACAACGCTTGTACATTTCCGATTATAACCAGAGATAATCTAAGTATACGTATATCTTTCAAAAATCAAAAAGTAGCACCACAATAAGTATGTTAATAATTTATTTTTCGGGGCTAGAGATGTGCTTATTGTATACAGGAAACGTTTTTGAGCTGTTTTACATGTTTTTATGTACAATTTTCACGACTGAAAAAACTGCGTTAAAGGTGAAGTTTGTGTTTTATTTGTTTGTTTGTTTGTTTGTTTGTTATTGTGTCTGCATGTCCTATAATGTGCGTGCGTGTAAGCGCATGGGCACTCGTGTGCGTATGTATATGCACGTGCTATATGTATGTGTGTGCGGCTACACAGAAATACATTATATTCAGGCTGTTTACCACACTCTTGGCTAGATTTCGAGCCAGTTCCCTTTGTTGTGAAGCCATCGGGGCAAGCCTTGCAAGACGTCTGCTGATATTGGTCCTGGTAAAGCCCGAATGGACACTTGACGCAGACCACACCGTCGCCATAAGTACCGGCGCTGCATTCCACTGCGGTACAAGAACTATTACACTTAGGCCACATCTCATTGTACTCCAAAAATAACATATAATGATGTACGCAGTTGTTCAAGAGACAATGATCACAGCTAATATTTAAAATGTTGTATTGGAACAAACTGTATTAAATCATGAGTAAAACAAGTATCAAATGTCAACTTTACCAAGTGAATTCTGTTGTAGTCTACTCGACAGTGGCGTAGTAACAAAACTAATCGTACAAGGCCCGGGCTGCGACAAAATAAAACCCATATGTTTAACAAACTTGTCATTTGACATAAAATTATATAAAACGTCTGAGTCCAGTTGCAAATATGTCCTAAACTCGGTCAAAATATTCACAACAATTTCCGCCAGGCCAGGCCAGGCCAGACACGCGGAACATGGGTAAGTACGGTCGTCGGTCGCGGTTCGCACACCTGAAGCCGGGCCGGCCGGCCGCCGGGCCGGGCCGCGGCCGGGCCGGCGGCCGGCCGGCCGGCCAGCCAGCCAGCCGCCGGCCGGCCAGCAGGCCCAGGCCGACAGCCGCACAGCCAGGCCAGCACAGCACAGGCACAGCCAGCACAGCACAGCACAGCACAGCACAGCACAGCACAGCACAGCACAGCAGCACAGCACAGCACAGCACAGCACAGCACAGCACAGCACAGCACAGCACAGCACAGCACAGCACAGCACAGCACAGCACAGCACAGCACAGCACAGCACAGCACAGCACAGCACAGCACAGCACCAGTCTGTGTTAATGTAGTCTGCTCGCTTTGGTAGACGGGTGAACGGACGTACCACAGGCGACAGACACACGGGCCATGCCGGGCCCACAGCTGACGTTTCCAGTGACGTTTTGTCCGGTGACAGAGTACTGGACGCCGCCGACGTCTACGGTGAAGTTGCCGTCCCCCGCTCGCTCCTGCAGCAGCTCGACGGCCGCAGTGAAGCCCTTGATGGCCCACACCAGTCCCCGCATGGCGGCTGAGGCAGACACGCGGAACATGGGTAAAGTACGTCGTTCGGTTCGTACGTTCGCATTTCACTGAAATGCTCTTTCAGTCACCCTAAACACCAGCTGATCAACGTATTTACCCAGCGCGCTTTCCCCAACACCCAACGTAACGCTTCGTCCATTCTTCCCCACATACCCTAACCCTGTAAGTGAGACGTAAGTCATAGACATTCCTTAACATTGTCCCTCAGTAGTGTCATCACGTGTGTACAGGGAATATGCCTGTTATATATATATATATATATATATATATATATATATATATATATTATATATATATATATATAATCTTTAGAATTCAATATCGACATATAAATATACAATGTAAAACTGCGAAGCTTCTATAGATTACCACAATATAGTAACAAAATCGTTGTAATTGTGCTTTGCCGTAATAACAATTAAATAAGGAAACATTAATTACTGCATGTGTAGACATTACCGTACGAAAACTATTATACAATTATGGTACTTCATATGACCAGCGTCGAAAGGAGTGAACGAACCTTCTTGGGTCGCATTGGCCTCATCCCTGGCTTCTTCTGACAAGGACAGTGCGATGGTCACTGTGAGGGGGAACTTGCTGCCTTGACCATCACTGCCCACGCATCCCACGCTCAGTTCAGTCATCTCGCAGGTCCTGTTGTTGATGCAAGGGATACGGTTGATCGTCTCCAGGGCATTCGCCCTTACCCCCTCCGTCACAGTCGTGACGCCGCAGGGGGCGGTCGCGTACTGCACGGTGTGTCGGACTGTTAGGCTGTCTGGCAGCAACATTTCTGTTTCCGAAAACACAACATTATCACTCAGTTACATTTACATTTCATCTGAATAATTGGGGTAAATAATTCATTTCACGAATCTGTTAATCAAACATATTGCACGGAATATTTGAAGCAACAACGGTGGAATTGGAGGAGGTCGACACGACGTGATATCACGACACGACGATCGAAGAGGATTGTGTCAGAAATAATGCAAAGCACTCTATAATGCAAATAAATGTATTCAAATGCACCTGCGCAATCAGGCACTCGAGCACGGGGATTGTCTTCTGTCTGGTGACTCCACCGATGGGCCGTGTCCGGGCCGCAGTAGTAGTCAGGAAGTGGCTCGATGCTGAACTCGTAGCCGTCGTCACAGGCCACGGTACAGTTGATGGACTCGTCACCACTGCAGTTGACAAAGCCGTGTTCTGGCGGCTCCAACTTGCCGCAGACTGCAAACGACGGTGACAGGGTCAGTACCAACGGGACACGTGTCAACGAGGAATCACTTCAGTATAACTGTGTTTATGGAACTCGTATTTAGTGTCCTTTTGGGAACCACGATACCTTCATAAAACGATGCCCGCAACTGTTACGTGGTAATATCATCCGACATCACCCAGCTGCATCGAATTCGCCAATTACGTTCACTTAAGCTCTCTTTCAACGTCGAAGTCATCCCACTCCAAATCGACTCAAATACAGCTATGCTGATATATTAATTTCTAAAAGATTATATCTTAATTACGTTGTCTAAGTCATCGATTACGGCAATATTTCTGATGTTCAAAACTAATTGTCACTTTGCAAGTAGCAAAGCATTATACCGTACAACGTTCATCTGTCTACGTCACACGGTTACAATGACAATGACAATGACAATGACAATGACAATGACAATGACAATGACAATGACAATGACAATGACAATGACAATGACAATGACAATGACAATGACAACTTAATTTATTTAAAGAAGTTTTTCGATTGTTTTTTATTATTAGATTGTAATAAAACACGTTAGTATTGTTGTTACTTATTGCTTATTATAACAACAGTTACCGTCTCACTAACAACAATAATACCTGCAAAAACAACAACATCTGCAGCAACAGAAACAACAGCAGCACAAGAAACAAAAACAGCTGCTGCACCAATAACCTTATAGTGACACCAGTAACCATACAGTGACACCAGTAACCTTATAGTGACACCAGTAACCTTATAGAGACACTGACAAATGAAATACCAGCTCTGTCATTTTGCTATGAAAAACGAAACGTTGTCGTCGACACGTACCTGGACACTCATCCGTGTGACAAGCCTTTCCCTCCCCACTGTCGCCCGCACACGGCCGGCCGTCAGCGTCAGGCGGTGGACTGTCACACAGCCGCCGACGGGTCGAGTTACCTCCGCCACAACTGCGACTGCACTGACTCCAGTCGCTCCATTCGCCCCACGCACCGTTTACTGTGAGGTAATGATACATATATAGCTATGACTGCACTGACTCCAGTCGCTCCATTCGCCCCACGCACCGTTTACTGTCGGGTAGTGATACAAATATAGCTATGACTGCACTGACTCCAGTCGCTCCATTCGCCCCACGCACCGTTTACTGTGAGGTAGTGATACAAATATAGCTATGACTGCACTGACTCCAGTCGCTCCATTCGCCCCACGCACCGTTTACTGTGAGGTAATGATACATATATAGCAATGACTGCACTGACTCCAGTCGCTCCATTCGCCTCACGCACGGTTTACTGTGAGGTAGTGATACAAATATAGCTATGACTGCACTGACTCCAGTCGCTCCATTCGCCCCACGCACCGTTTACTGTGAGGTAGTGATACATATATATAGCTATGACTGCACTGACTCCAGTCACCCCATTCGACCCACGCACCGTTTACTGTGAGGTAGTTATATAAATATAGCAATGACTGCACTGACTCCAGTGGCTCCATTCGCCCCACGCACCGTTTACTGTGAGGTAGTGATACAAATATAGCTATGACTGCACTGACTCCAGTCGCACCATTCGCCCCACGCACCGTTTACTGTGAGGTAATGATACAAATATAGCAATGACTGCACTGACTCCAGTCGCTACACTCGCCTCACGCACCGTTTACTGTGAGGTAGTGATACAAATATAGCTATGACTGCACTGACTCCAGTCGCTCCATTCGACCCACGCACGGTTTACTGTGAGGTAGTGATACAAATATAGCTATGACTGCACTGACTCCAGTCACCCCATTCGCCCCACGCACGGTTTACTGTGAAGTAGTGATACAAATATAGCTATGACTGCACTGACTCCAGTCACCCCATTCGCCCCACGCACCGTTTACTGTGAAGTAGTGATACAAATATAGCTATGACTGCACTGACTCCAGTCACCCCATTCGCCCCACGCACCGTTTACTGTGAGGTAATGACAAACACAAGTGATACATACCATCACGACGCAAGTGGTACATACCATTCACGACATAAAATGAGTGTGTGAGTGAGTTAGTGAGTGAGTGAGTGAGTGAGTGAATGGGTGAGTGAGTGAGTGAGCAGGGGAGGGAGCAAAGTGGACAGAAATAAGTAGAGGAGGGAAGGAGGGGGGGGAGAGAAAGAGAGTGGTGGAGAAGAAAAGGGAGAAATGGAGAAGGAAAGGGAGAAATGGAGAAGGAAAGGGAGAAATGGAGAGGGAAAGGGAGAAATGGACGGGGAAAGGGAGAGAGAGAGAGCATGAGCAGTAACATGATTAATAATCACGACGTTGCATTTCAGTTACAATTATTCAAATATAAAACATAAGATAAAACTTCGTCACAGTGTCATCATTTAACTTCCAATACTGCAATGATAGCGAAAGCGTTAATGAACCCCCGTCGAATTCCTAGACTGCAGGCACAGAACGTTCGTGGCTCAGGCTCGACACACGTGGCATTGTTCTCACACGCGTTGTCGCGACAGTCGTCGATGTTCACCTCGCAGTGTCGACCCGTGAAGCCGTCGTCACACTCGCAGACGTAGTCTCGCAGTGAGTCAATTTTTTTCCCCCCCACCACGCTGTGTGTTAACGCCCACAGGTGCGTGTGTGTGTGTGTGTGCGTGAGGTCGCTGTCGTGTGTTGCTGTGGTGTGTGTGTGTGTGTGTGTGTGGTGTGTGTGTGTGTGGTGTGTGTGGTGGTTTGTGTGTGTGTGGTGTGTGTTTGTGTGTGTGTGTGTGTGTGTGTGTGTGTGTGTGTGTGTGTGTGTGTGTGTGTGTGTGTGTGTGTTGTGGTGTGTGTGTGTGTGTGTGTGTGTGTGTGTGTGTGTGTGTGTGTGTGTGTGTGTGTGTGTGTGTGTGTGTGTGTGTGTGTGTGTGTGTGTGTGTGTGTGTGTGTGTGTGTGTGTGTGTGTGTGTGTGTGTGTGTGTGTGTGTGTGTGTGTGTGTGTGTGTGTGTGTGTGTGTGTGTGTGTGTGTGTGTGTGTGTGTGTGTGTGTGTGTGTGTGTGTTGTGTGTGTGTGTGTGTGTGTGTGTGTGTGTGTTGTGTTTGTGTGTGTGTGTGTGTGTGTGTGTGTGTGTGTGTGGTGTGTGTGTGTGTTGTGTGTGTGTGTGTGTGTGTGTGTGTGTTGTGTGTGGTGTGTGTGTGTGTGTTGTGTGTGTGTGTGTGTGTGTGTGTGTGTGTGTGTGTGTGTGTGTGTGTGTGTGTGTGTGTGTGTGTTGTGTGTGTGTGTGTGTGGTGTGTGTGTGTGTGTGTGTGTGTGTGTGTGTGTGTGTGTGTGTGTGTGTGTTGTGTGTGTGTGTGTGTGTGTGTGTGTGTGTGTGTGTGTGTGTGTGTGTGTGTGTGTGTGTGTGTGAGTACGTATGTGTGCATGTGCGCATTTGCGTTTGCGTGTACGTGTACACTTATGCGCATGTTTGTGTATATATAGTATGTACTTGCACGCTAAAACGTATCAACCATAAATTGTTCTACTCAGTATCGCGACAACATTACCTTACAGAGCTGGGTGTGTTACGCTATAAGAATATATATTATTATATTCCCTATAACATATGCTCATAACCATGGTCGCAGAGTTCATATAAACAAGTATTTATTGTTATCATCGGTTATCATACATGCTTTATGGCGTAAACCAGGATACAGTGCATAGGGACGACGTACCGTCACAGAGGGAAGGCGTCTGGATGGAGGTGCCTACTAACTGGCCCTTGGAGACATCGCGCCAAGATACAATGTCGCCCTGAGCAGCGTCACCACAACTCAACGACCCCTGCTCGAACTGCGGGCTGCTCATGGCTCCGGCCCACACGTTGGCGTCAGTCACTTCTCCACAGAAAGCATCACCTGGAAATGCCCAGGATAATGTCATCGATCGTACAAGACACGTCTAAGTGGCAAACATTGGCTGCACCACACAGTTTCATCTGTTCACTCTTTCCCCTACCAACTTCTAAGTTAGAATATGATTGCAAACTGACATAGACATGACCCAGCTTCATATATTTGCGTCTAAATTGTTTTTATCAATAAAGATTAGTACCAATGAGTACCTGTTCGGCTGCCAATGGTGACACTGAGTGTTGTGTTGATGTTATCTCTGTCTACATCCTGCCGTGCCTGACACACGCCCGCGCCAACAAACACTTGGCCGTTGTGCCGTAGCACTGTCGTTGACCTGTTCAGTGATATGACGACGGTGTGCCACTGTGTTGGTGACATCACACCGCTGCTGACAACTTTACACCTGTTGTGATGACAATGGTATTAAGTTACAGTAAATGTATGTGACTTAACATTCACAAAAATATATACACCCTGTTTCTATTGCATGTAGACATTCTTGTCATTAACACCTCAATTTCTGATCACACCGGGGCAATTACCTTTACACAGCGAGCCTGCCTAGAGATAAGGAAGAAAAGAGTTAATTTAGTTTTTATATGTAGGGAACATTTCGTCCGCTTTATACGGAAGCCCGTTGGTGCCACGGTGAAAATATATTTTTCTGACAGCCGCCACTTAATTATCTGGCGACCGCCACTTAATTATCCCCCTGTTTTCATCCTGAGGGGGACAGCATAGGGAATATCCCCCATGTTTTCAGTACAGAAAGCAAAATTACGGGCATATAGCGAGACTGATCATTCTCCTCTCTTTATATATATATATATATATATATATATATATATATATATATATTTTTAAATATATATATCATATATAATATATATATATATATATATATATAATATATATAATATATAATATATATATAATATATATATATAATATATATATATATATATATATACATATATACATATATATAATATATATATATATATATATATATATATATATATATATATATATATATATATATATATATATATATATATATATATATATATATAAGTCCACAACTTAACATTTGGCAGGGGTGCTTGTGTAGAACTTCCCAATCCCACCTTTTGGCAAAGAAAGTTATCATCAGTCAAATGGGATCAAATTACTCAAAGTGCAGGAATCCGCTGGTTCAGCCGTAGGCGATAACCATACTGCAGGCTGCAATGTAAGGGGTGACAGGGCAAACATAAATTAATCATCTATAACGCGCTTGATGGCTAGTATAAGGGTGCAAACTGACGGCCAACCAAGAAATTTATCTAGTGATTTTCCACTGGATAATCGGAAGTTTATATCTGAGTATATCAATTTTAATACTAGACCTATGTTGGGTTATTAAGAGGGGAGAATGATCAGTCTCGCTATATGCCCGTAATGTTGCTTTCTGAACTGAAAAGGTGGGGGATATTCCCTATACTGCCCCCTCAGGCTGAAAAATAGGGGATAAATAAGTAGCGGCAGCCAGATAATTAAGTGGCGGCTGTCAGAAAAATATATATTCACCGTGGCACCAACGGGCATCCGTAGCTGTACTTGTGCTATGAGGTGATGAATGACGAGAGTTGCAGCTTACCCGTGAGCCTCAACCATAATTCGACTTTCTTTCACCGGTCCTTCTTTCGCCGTTGCTATGAAGACACGGAGAACAGTGTCAGTGATGCTTGTTTCGTTGACTCCGCGATCCACTCTCATCACTTCGCCCCAGTCAGATCCGGGTTGATGTTCCGCCAGTCTCACCTGCAGACGTGAGAAAACTGATAACCCGTTGCCGATATCATGTACTTTACGTTTCCGAAAGAAATACCACAAAAGGACGTGGTATACTTAGATAGACCAATCACTGATCCACTTGCCATTCAAACGTAGGTCGCTGCTCTCGAAAACAGTGTCTCAAACGTTGCTACTTCCTGTTAGTTCGTGAACGTTAGCTTACCAGTTGACCTAGCAACAGCATATGCATAATAGAAACATTCCGTGGATATACAGTTATTTAGTTCCATTCGTGTGATCGGTTAACATGGTAGAGCCTTAAAGATTTATTTACTACAAACATGGTGAAGCTTCCTAATTTCTACATAATGACGTGAGTGGACAAATCTCGTGATTTTTATCACCATCCATGTTACATATAACATACAGAAATGACGACATAGACGTTTTGTCTAACATACCTTAAGGGACAGAGTCAGTGCTGCTGGCTGAGATGTCACGGACGTGGTCGTAGACACATATTGCTGGTAGGCACTCGGCACGAACGTAATGTCGAATGCTAATTTAACATAATAACATAAGTGTCACGAAGAATTGGAACTATTTGTATTTTACACGCACACGCACACGCACACGCACACGCACACGCACACGCACACGCACGCACGCACGCACGCACGCACGCACGCACGCACGCACGCAGCACCACACACACACACATACTATATATATATATATATATATATATATATATATATATACAATCAAATAAGTTGCGAACATTTTTCAACAATATGTACACAAATGTATTTATATATTTTTAACAGGTATATGATTCCAGTTATTCCAGTTGTACAACAGTTCAATAAAATAATATTGATGTTCCTTGGTCAGGATAACAACTGATGAAACACCGTCTCTCGTTACTTACAGAATACAACACTCGTGTGCGACTGTGTGACTGGGCTACTGCTACAGTTAGTCACTATCATACACCTACAGTATGAACAGAGAGCGAACTCGCCACACAATACGACATAAAAGTAAACACATCTAGGCTGAAGCAACGTGGACTTTATATGTAACGTAGCGTTGTCGTAATTACTCGGACACATGAACTGCCGCTGTGCTACCTGTGCCCTGGACTGGGTGTCTACTGTCGCGCTAACAGGACGACATGAGCAGAAGAACAACACTTGTGTTACGTGTTTACTGCATAGATTGTATATACAGTGGAACCTCGCCAATACGATCACCGTCTGGACTGGTTAAAAGTAACCCGGATGGCGAGGTGACCGTACAAGCTAAACCTAATTTCACTGTTACACACGTTGCTGTTACAAGATAAGTTTGTATTGTCCGAAGGTGACCGTAATCGCGAGTTTGCTATAATACAAAGATGACTCTATAGCGAGCTGCAACTGTACGTGTCTATAGTGTCGCGACGAGACGAGAACGTGACGTTACCTGTGCACTGGGCCAGGAGTGAGCTGCCCTCGTCAGTGGTCGTGGTGCCTGGCGGACACACCCGGCACTGGACGGCTCCTGTCTCTGGGGCGTATGTCGCTACGTCACACGGGGTACATGGCACTAACCCACCCTCGCCCGAGTAGGACCCGGGGGCGCACTGAGCTGTTACGTGGAAGGAGCGACATGGGGGTTATGTTGTCGCCGTTGTCGTCATCAGCAAGATCCACATTGTTTTCATCATCACCATCATCATCATCATCATCATCATCATCATCACCATCATCATCATCACCATTAACAACAACACTATGATTATTATTACCATCACAATCATCACATCAATCACCACTACTGTCATCATCGTCGTTATCATCATCTCAAGAAATGTATTACTAATAACAATTGTCGTCGTTGAAGTTGTCGCTATGTCGCCCTGATATGTCCATCATCTTCATAATATTTTGTTAACATGATAGTATTGACAAACTCGTCATCTATGACATTATAACCGTAACAATCGTAATGGCTAATCATCCTTATCGTCGTCATCATTGTCATATCTGTAATGCTACTGTCACTACTACTAATACAACAACAACTACTACTACTACAACTCTACTACTACTACTACTACTACTACCTACTGCTACTGCTACTGCACCGCACCGCCACCGCCACCGCCACCGCCACCGCCACCGCCACCGCCACCGCCACTACCACCACCGCCACCACCACCACCACCACCACCACCACCACCACCACCACCACCACCACCACCACCACCTACTACTACTACTACTACTACTACTTCTACTACTACTACTACTACTACACACTACACTACCACACCACACCACTACCACCACCACCACCACCACCACCACCACCACCACCACCACCACCACCACCACCACCACCACCCCACCACCACCACCACCACCACCACCACCACCACCACCACACACCACCACCACCACCACCACCACCACCACTACCACTACTACTACCACTACCACTACCACTACCTACTACCACTACACTACCACCTACTACTACCACTACCACTACCACTACCACTACCACTACCACTACCACTACCACTACCACCACCACTACCACCACTACCACTACTCCACTACCACTACTACACTACCACTACACTACCACTACACTACACTACTACCACTACACTACCACACCACTACCACACTACACTACCACTACCACCACTACCACACCACTACCACTACCACTACCACTACCACTACTACTACTACTACACTACCACCACTACCACCACTACCACCACTACCACCCTACCACTACCTACTACCACCCTACCACTACCACTACCACCACTCACTCACTACCACTCACCACCACCACCACACCACTACCACCTACCACTACCACTACCACTACCACTACCACTACCACTACCACTACACTCATCCACTACCACTCACTACCACCACTACCACCACACACCACTACCACTACCACTACCACTACCACTACCACTACCACTACCACCTACCACTACCACTACACACTACTACCACCACTACCACCACTACCACTACCACTACCACTACTACACTACCACCTACATACCCACTACCACTACCACTACCACTACCACTACACTACCACTACACTCACTACCACCACTACCACACCACACCCCCTACCACCCCACATACCACTACCACTACCACTACCACTACCACTACCACTACCACTACCTACTACTACTACTACCACCACTACCACCACTACCACTACCACTACCACTACCACTACCACTACACCACCACCACCACCACCACAACTACCACTACACCACTACCACTACCACTACCACTACCACTACCACTACCACTACTACACTACTACTCACTACCACCACTACCACCACTACCACTACCACTACCACTACCACTACCACTACACTACTACCACCACTACCACCACTACCACTACCACTACCACTACCACTACCACTACTCACTACTACTACTACTACTACCACCACTACCACTACCACTACCACTACCACTACCACTACCACTACCACCACTACCACTACCACTACCACTACCACCACCACACCACACTACACTACCACCACCACCACCACTACCCACCACCAACCACCACCTACCACCTACCACCACTACCACTACCACTACCACTACCACCACCACTACCACTACCACTACCACTACCACTACCACTACCACTACCACTACTACCACCACTACCACCACTACCACTACCACTACCACTACCACTACCACTACCACTACCACTACCACTACTACACACCACCACCACCACCACCACCACCACCACCACCACCACCACCACCACCACCACCACCACCACCACTACCACTACCACTACTACCACCACTACCACCACTACCACTACCATACCACTACCACCACTACCACTACCACTACCACTACCACTACCACTACCACTACCACCACCACCACCACCACCACCACCACCACACCACTACCACTACCACTACCACTACCACTACCACTACTACTACTACCACACCACCACCACCACCACCACCACCACCACCACCACCACTACCACTACTACCACCACTACCACCACTACCACCACCACTACCACTACCACTACCACTACCACTACCACTACCACTACCACTACCACTACCACTACCACTACCACTACCACTACCACTACCACTACCACCACCACCACCACCACCACCACTACCACTACTACACCACTACCACCACTACCACCACTACCACTACCACTATCACACCACTACCACTACCACCACTACCACTACCACTACCACTAACACTACCACTACCACTACCACTACCACTACCACTACCACTACTACTACTACTACTACCACCACTACCACTACACTACACTACCACTACCACTACCACTACCACTACCACTACCACTACCACTACACTCACCACTCACCACCACCACCACACCACACCACACTACCACTACCACTACCACTACCACTACCACTACCACTACCACTACCACTACCACTACTACTACTATCACTCACCCCGGCAGTCTGTCCTTCGGTCGGCGCCGACGCCGCGAGTGGTCGTTCCCGCTGGACACGGGATGCAACGAGGCATGTCGACGTCTTCCCGGTAGCTGCCTGTGGGACACGGCTGACACTGGGAGACAGTCGCATTGAGGAAGTGGCCGGCACCGCAAGGCACTGAAACCAGCACAATGCACGTGTCACCGGGATACAACACGTTAGTCCCTGTGAAGACTGAAGAAGAACAACAACAATAACAACAAGATGAAGAAGGAGGAGGAGGAGCGGGAGGTGTGTTTCTATACAACTGCAACATGTGAAGCGCAGTGGCGCAGCGGGTAGAACACTCGACTCTCAATTGAGAGAACTCAGGTCGAACCCTGTGTTTCTGCAACGAACCTTGAGCAAGGTCATTCCCTCATTGTTTCTTCAATTTACTCACCTACATGAATGAGACATAACTAACGACAAGGGAGGGTATTTGTGTACACATAATCTTCCTGCATTAACAGCAGCGTGGCTGAATACTTCTCAAGAAGCTGAGATACTGTACGTGTCTGTACAAGTAAAGCGTAAAGCGCGTGTAGCAGTCGTAAATACTGGACACTGCGCTAGTACTGGACACTACGGTATTGACGGACCCGATGTCCAGTCAATAAGGCTACTGAATACGCTTTACGTGGCTGACCAGTTCATTCGGACGTCATGCCAACTTCACTTCCGTGAAACGCGACCAGCGATAATCATTAAGTATTCCACCGATGCATACACACAGATTGACTGGGTGAATTAGAACAATGGTGAATGAACGACATTGCCCAAGTTTCGAAAATAGAGCGAGAAATTTGAAACCGCCTGAGAATCACTCCGACTTCTTAAAACAGATTCAAGATTAACTTAAAGTGTTGGTTCTGCACACGAAAGAGGTCGATAATTAAAAAGCTGTCGGTTTGTAATGATAGAATAGTTACCGCTCATTGTGGAGAAAACACCACATTTATTGAGCGCGTTTATGTGTTGCTTGCACAAGCAGAAAATAGTGTTCCGTCTTTCGTTTACGCTGATATTTCCGTCGCTGTTGTAGCAACATCGATATGTTACTTTTTCTCACACATATACAAAGCACAGCAAAATAACTTAAAACGAAACTGAAAATTATCATTTAACAGACGGCCATTACTGACCACATCCTAGCGTCGTCTCGGACGGAAGAAGGCCATCATCACAGACCAGAGTTGGTCTTTCTCCTCCACTGTCCTTGAACCTCAGATCACCGTCAAGTGTGAGATTCTTGAACTGTTCCGCCATCGTGTCTGCCAGCTGCCGCACCATGGTCGTCGCCGCTCTGACGTTCTCTTCTGTCGACAGGTTGGCCTTCACCTGCACTGAGTGACTCACCTCGACGACGACCACTTGGATGTCTCTCTTGTGTCGCAGTCTGGCGTCACACGGAGGGTCACATCGTACCTCAATGTTGTCCACTCTGTCGCAACATCCAATACGTGTGTTATTGTGAACGGAACAAAACGTAACGCTCCGCTACATTGACACGTACACGTAGCAGTACAACACATCTTCGTGTGTAAGACGATGTACCAACGAGTTGGAATAGGGGCCAATGTACGCGAACAAAAACATATTTCAATATCGTCATGGTCACGTAACTAGTTTCAAATTTGAAATACCATTATATCAAATTATTTGTAATTGTTTATAATACATATTTTTGTTCTCAAAACAAATGAAGACAAATTACATAAAATAACATAAAGAGAACAACAAAGAAAGAACATTGTATGAGATCTTTAGTGATCTTCCTAGACAATTTTGTTTACCGGAGACGATAACCATGACATTGTCATATATCCCTCATACCTCTCATACCTCTCATACCTCTCATACCTCTCATACCCCTTATACCCCTCATATCCCTCATACCCCTCATACCTCTCATACCTCTCATACCTCTCATACCCCTTATACCCCTCATATCCCTCATACCCCTCATACCTCTCACACTTCTCATACCTCTCATACCCCTTATACCCCTCATATCCCTCATACCCCTCATACCTCTCATACCTCTCATACCTCTCATACCTCTCATACCTCTCATACCCCTCATAATAACCATGACATTGTCATATATCCCTCATACCTCTCATACCTCTCATACCTCTCATACCCCTTATACCCCTCATATCCCTCATACCCCTCATACCTCTCATACCTCTCCTCATACCTCTCATACCCCTTATACCCCTCATATCCCTCATACCCCTCATACCTCTCATACCTCTCATACCTCTCATACCTCTCATACCCCTCATACCCCTCATACCTCTCATACCCCTCATACCTCTCATACCTCTCATACCCCTCATACCCCTCATACCTCTCATACCTCTCATACATCTCATACCTCTCATACCTCTCATACCTCTCATACCTCTCATACCTCTCATACCTCTCATACCCCTCATACCTCTCATACCTCTCATACCCCTCATACCTCTCATACATCTCATACCTCTCATACCTCTCATACCTCTCATACCTCTCATACCCCTCCCTCATACCTCTCATACCCCTCATACCTCTCATACCTCTCATACCTCTCATACCTCTCATACCTCTCATACCTCTCATACCCCTCATACCTCTCATACCTCTCATACCCCTCCTCATACCTCTCATACCTCTCATACCTCTCATACCTCTCATACCTCTCATACCTCTCATACCCCTCATACCTCTCATACCTCTCATACCCCTCATACCTCTCATACCTCTCATACCTCTCATACATCTCATACCTCTCATACCTCTCATACCCCTCATACCTCTCATACCCCTCATACCTCTCATACCTCTCATACCCCTCATACCTCTCATACATCTCATACCTCTCATACCTCTCATACCTCTCATACCCCTCATACCTCTCATACCTCTCATACCTCTCATACCCCTCATACCTCTCATACCCCTCATACCTCTCATACCTCTCATACCTCTCATACCTCTCATACCCCTCATACCCCTCATACCTCTCATACCCCTCATACCTCTCATACCTCTCATACCTCTCATACCTCTCATACCTCTCATACCTCTCATACCTCTCATACCTCTCATACCTCTCATACCCCTTATACCCCTTATACCCCTCTATATCCCTAATACCCCTCATCATACCTCTCATACCTCTCATACCTCTCATACCCCTCATACCTCTCATACCCCTCATACCTCTCATACCTCTCACCTCTCTATACCTCTCATACCTCTCATACCTCTCTTATAACCATGACATTGTCATATATCCCTCATACCTCTCATACCTCTCATACCTCTCATACCCCTTATACCCCTCATATCCCTCATACCCCTCATACCTCTCATACCTCTCATACCTCTCATACCTCTCATACCTCTCATACCTCTCATACCTCTCATACCTCTCATACCCCTCATACCTCTCATACCTCTCATACCCCTCATACCTCTCATACCTCTCATACCTCTCATACATCTCATACCTCTCATACCTCTCATACCTCTCATACCCCTCATACCTCTCATACCTCTCATACCTCTCATACATCTCATACCTCTCATACCTCTCATACCTCTCATACCTCTCATACCTCTCATACATCTCATACCTCTCATACCTCTCATACCCCTCATACCTCTCATACCCCTCATACCTCTCATACCCCTCATACCTCTCATACCTCTCATACCTCTCATACATCTCATACCTCTCATACCTCTCATACCCCTCATACCTCTCATACCCCTCATACCTCTCATACCTCTCATACCCCTCATACCTCTCATACCCCTCATACCTCTCATACCCCTCATACCTCTCATACCTCTCACACATCTCATACCTCTCATACCTCTCATACCCCTCATACCCCTCATACCTCTCATACCTCTCATACCTCTCATACCTCTCACACCCCTCATACCTCTCATACCTCTCATACCCCTTATACCCCTCATATCCCTCATACCCCTCATACCTCTCATACCTCTCATACCTCTCATACCTCTCATACCTCTCATACCTCTCATACCTCTCATACCTCTCATACCTCTCATACCTCTCATACCTCTCATACCTCTCATACCTCTCATACCTCTCATACCTCTCATACCTCTCATACCTCTCATACCCCTCATACCTCTCATACCCCTCATACCCCTCATACCCCTCATACCTCTCATACCTCTCATACATCTCATATAACTAATATGCAATTATGCACATATTCAACATTCACACACACACACACACACACACACACACACACACACACACACACACACACACACACACACACACACACACACACACACACACACACACACACACACACACACACACACACACACACACACACACACACACCACACACACACACACACACACACACACACACACACACACACACACACACACACACACACACACACACACACACACACACACACACACACACACACACACTACAGCTAACATTTGGTAATTATTGACGAACCTGCACTCCGGTGGGTTACACACGGCTTTAGCTTTACCGTAGGGCGACGACTTCAGTTGTTCAAAGAACACCTCGCGGATACGCCTTTGTGTGTCATTGGCGCAACAGTCTCCGGTGTAGAAGTATAGTTTATTCACTGTTCCCACACTGACAGGAGATTTGAGTTCTACAACAAATGTTGACTTGAGTTCTACAACAAATGTTGTGGTGATTGTGGTTGTGGTGTTAGTGTTTGCAGTGTTCATTTTTGTGGTGTACATTTTGTGGTATTCGTGTTTGTGGAATTATGGTGTTCATGTGTGTGTGTGAGTGTGCGTGTGCGTGTGCGTGTGCGTGTGCGTGTGCGTGTGCGTGTGCGTGTGCGTGTGCGTGTGCGTGTGCGTGTGCGTGTGCGTGTGCGTGTGCGTGTGCGTGTGCGTGTGCGTGTGCGTGTGCGTGTGCGTGTGCGTGTGCGTGTGCGTGTGCATCTGCGTGTGCGTCTGCGTGTGCGTGTGTGTGTGTGCGTTGGAGGCGGCGGTGGCTGTGTAGCGTGTGTTGGAGGATAAATCCTCGTTAACACGAACTTCGTGAATTTATAGTTGTCGTGAGAACTCAATATATCGGCAGGGATGTATTTTACAGGCTGATACAGAACGTGTTATTATAGCATGACGGTACTTGCTTTTACACGACGGCAGACGCTTGTTGTAGTTCCAGGTCCCGTCATTATTGCACACAAGTAATTCGGGCAGCGATTTGGAACCACGCGCCAGATCGAAACCAGTTTGGCAGTACATTTGGCAGAACCGACCGTAGAGCCAATAGTCACAACCCAGTGCCCCATTGTCTGGAGGCCGGCGTATAGGACAGGGTGAACCTGCAATTCATACGTACACCGTTGTCAGTAGCTACCCCAGAAAAGAAAAGGTGTAATTGCTAGAAGTCTAGCTGTCACGATCATCAAACATAATTAGTTCAAGTTAACGAGCTGATCCAGAGCGGATAGTCTTGACTGAGGCAAGAACCTCGACATTTTGTAGTGCCATGATTTCAGCTTATCCGTTATCCCTGCTCCTACCTTGGCACATCGGCTGGGAGGAGTTCCACGACCACGACCACGCGGCGACAGGCGGGGTGACACCTGGCCATACGTCGCACGTCGCGGTAGGACTTCCTAGCAACTCCTTGCCTTCGTCACAGCTGAGGTGACACACAGCGCCGTACTTGTGTCCCATGGGGCACGACACACGTTGGTAGGGCGTCCGGTAGACGACTGGACATGTCACGCCTGGAAGAAGCAATTGATTTTACAAACTGATCGTGTTGCTTGATTGATGTATTTATTTATCTAATTGATTTATTTGGTACATCTCATATGGAATGGCACAAGTGCAACAGACGCACACTATACCACGTCTGCAACGCGAACGTGTTCATAATACATAACATATATAATCACAACTTGGCGGGCACTATGCCCACTATAACACTTATTGTCTTAAAACATTATATATCAACATTAAATCTACGAAGATACATCTCCCACAAAAGGACGAGAGTTCGAGGATGATCCGCCGTGTGAGGAAACATGGGAGATCCGTGGTTGTGTTGAGCAATGCTGGAGTTATACGCCTGACATTGACACTGCTACATATGTCTGACGTTGACTCTGCTACATACGCCTAACGTTGATTCTGCTGCATACGTCTAACGTTAACTCTGCTACATACGTTTAACGTTGACTCTGCTACATACGTCTAACGTTGACTCTGCTACATACGCCTAACGTTGATTCTGCTGCATACGTCTAACGTTAACTCTGCTACATACGTTTAACGTTGACTCTGCTACATACGTCTAACGTTGACTCTGCTACATACGCCTAACGTTGATTCTGCTACATACGTCTAACGTTAACTCTGCTACATACGTTTAACGTTGACTCTGCTACATACGTCTAACGTTGACTCTGCTACATACGCCTAACGTTGATTCTGCTGCCTACGTCTAACGTTAACTCTGCTACATACGTTTAACGTTGACTCTGCTACATACGTCTAACGTTGACTCTGCTACATACGCCTAACGTTGATTCTGCTGCATACGTCTAACGTTGACTCTGCTACATACGTTTAACGTTGACTCTGCTACATACGTCTAACGTTGACTCTGCTACATACGCCTAACGTTGACTCTGCTACATACGTTTAACGTTGACTCTGCTACATACGCCTAACGTTGACTCTGCTAAATACGTTTAACGTTGACTCTGCTACATACGCCTAACGTTGATTCTGCTGCATACGTCTAACGTTAACTCTGCTGCATACGTCTAACGTTAACTCTGCTACATACGTTTAACGTTGACTCTGCTACATACGTTTAACGTTGACTCTGCTACATACGTTTAACGTTAACTCTGCTGCATACGTCTAACGTTGACTCTGCTGCATACGTCTAACGTTGACTCTGCTACATACGTTTAACGTTGACTCTGCTACATACGTTTAACGTTAACTCTGCTGCATACGTCTAACGTTGACTCTGCTACATACGTTTAACGTCGACTCTGCTACATACGTCTAACGTTAACTCTGCTGCATACGTCTAACGTTAACTCTGCTACATACGTTTAACGTTGACTCTGCTACATACGTCTAACGTTGACTCTGCTACATACGCCTAACGTTGATTCTGCTGCATACGTCTAACGTTAACTCTGCTACATACGTTTAACGTTGACTCTGCTACATACGTCTAACGTTGACTCTGCTACATACGCCTAACGTTGATTCTGCTGCATACGTCTAACGTTAACTCTGCTACATACGTTTAACGTTGACTCTGCTACATACGTCTAACGTTGACTCTGCTACATACGCCTAACGTTGATTCTGCTGCATACGTCTAACGTTAACTCTGCTACATACGTTTAACGTTGACTCTGCTACATACGTCTAACGTTGACTCTGCTACATACGCCTAACGTTGATTCTGCTGCATACGTCTAACGTTGACTCTGCTACATACGTTTAACGTTGACTCTGCTACATACGTTTAACGTTGACTCTGCTACATACGTCTAACGTTAACTCTGCTACATACGTCTAACGTTAACTCTGCTACATACGTTTAACGTTGACTCTGCTACATACGTCTAACGTTGACTCTGCTACATACGTTTAACGTTGACTCTGCTACATACGTCTAACGTTAACTCTGCTACATACGTTTAACGTTGACTCTGCTACATACGTCTAACGTTAACTCTGCTGCATACGTCTAACGTTAACTCTGCTACATACGTTTAACGTTGACTCTGCTACATACGTCTAACGTTGACTCTGCTACATAAGCCTAACGTTGATTCTGCTGCATACGTCTAACGTTAACTCTGCTACATACGTTTAACGTTGACTCTACTGCACACGTCTAACGTTAACTCTGCTACATACGTTTAACGTTGACTCTGCTACATACGTTTAACGTTAACTCTGCTGCATACGTCTAACGTCGACTCTGCTACATACGTCTAACGTTAACTCTGCTGCATACGTCTAACGTTAACTCTGCTACATACGTTTAACGTTGACTCTGCTACATACGTCTAACGTTGACTCTGCTACATACGTCTAACGTTGACTCTGCTACATACGTCTAACGTTAACTCTGCTACATACGTTTAACGTTGACTCTGCTACATACGTCTAACGTTGACTCTGCTACATACGCCTAACGTTGATTCTGCTGCATACGTCTAACGTTAACTCTGCTACATACGTTTAACGTTGACTCTGCTACATACGTCTAACGTTGACTCTGCTACATACGCCTAACGTTGATTCTGCTGCATACGTCTAACGTTAACTCTGCTACATACGTTTAACGTTGACTCTGCTACATACGTCTAACGTTGACTCTGCTACATACGCCTAACGTTGATTCTGCTGCATACGTCTAACGTTGACTCTGCTACATACGTTTAACGTTGACTCTGCTACATACGTTTAACGTTGACTCTGCTACATACGTCTAACGTTAACTCTGCTACATACGTCTAACGTTAACTCTGCTACATACGTTTAACGTTGACTCTGCTACATACGTCTAACGTTGACTCTGCTACATACGTTTAACGTTGACTCTGCTACATACGTCTAACGTTAACTCTGCTACATACGTCTAACGTTAACTCTGCTACATACGTTTAACGTTGACTCTGCTACATACGTCTAACGTTAACTCTGCTGCATACGTCTAACGTTAACTCTGCTACATACGTTTAACGTTGACTCTGCTACATACGTCTAACGTTAACTCTGCTGCATACGTCTAACGTTAACTCTGCTACATACGTTTAACGTTGACTCTGCTACATACGTTTAACGTTAACTCTGCTGCATACGTCTAACGTTGACTCTGCTGCATACGTCTAACGTTGACTCTGCTACATACGTTTAACGTTGACTCTGCTACATACCTTTAACGTTAACTCTGCTGCATACGTCTAACGTTGACTCTGCTACATACGTTTAACGTTGACTCTGCTACATACGTCTAACGTTAACTCTGCTGCATACGTCTAACGTTAACTCTGCTACATACGTCTAACGTTGACTCTGCTACATACGTTTAACGTTAACTCTGCTGCATACGTCTAACGTTAACTCTGCTACATACGTTTAACGTCGACTCTGCTACATACGTCTAACGTTAACTCTGCTGCATACGTCTAACGTCAACTCTGCTACATACGTTTAACGTTGACTCTGCTACATACGTCTAACGTTGACTCTGCTACATACGTCTAACGTTGACTCTGCTACATACGTCTAACGTTAACTCTGCTACATACGTTTAACGTTGACTCTGCTACATACGTCTAACGTTGACTCTGCTACATACGTTTAACGTTGACTCTGCTACATACGTCTAACGTTGACTCTGCTACATACGTTTAACGTTGACTCTGCTACATACGTCTAACGTTGACTCTGCTACATACGTTTAACGTTGACTCTGCTACATACGTCTAACGTTAACTCTGCTACATACGTCTAACGTTAACTCTGCTGCATACGTCTAACGTTAACTCTGCTACATACGTTTAACGTTGACTCTGCTACATACGTCTAACGTTGACTCTGCTGCATACGTCTAACTTTGACTCTGCTACATACGTTTAACGTTGACTTTGCTGCATACGTCTAACGTTAACTCTGCTACATACGTCTAACGTTAACTCTGCTGCATACGTCTAACGTTAACTCTGCTACATACGTTTAACGTTGACTCTGCTACATACGTTTAACGTTGACTCTGCTACATACGTCTAACGTTAACTCTGCTGCATACGTCTAACGTTGACTCTGCTACATACGTCTAACGTTAACTCTGCTACATACGTTTAACGTTGACTCTGCTACATACGTCTAACGTTAACTCTGCTACATACGTCTAACGTTAACTCTGCTGCATACGTCTAACGTTAACTCTGCTACATACGTCTAACGTTAACTCTGCTACATACGTTTAACGTTGACTCTGCTACATACGTCTAACGTTGACTCTGCTACATACGTCTAACGTTAACTCTGCTACATACGTCTAACATTGACTCTGCTACATACGTCTAACGTTGACTCTGCTACATACGTCTAACGTTGATTCTGCTACATACGTCTAACGTTGATTCTGCTACATACGTTTAACGTTGACTCTGCTACATACGTCTAACGTTGACTCTGCTACATACGTCTAACGTTGACTCTGCTACATACGTCTGACGTTGACTCTGCTACATACGTCTGACGTTGACTCTGCTACATACATCTGACGTTGACTCTGCTACATACGTCTAACGTTAACTCTGATACAAACATCTGACGTTGACTTTGTTACGTACGTCTGACGTTGACGGTGAAGCTGCAGGGAAAGGCCTTGTTGCCGGCGCTGTCTCTGGCGTTGTACGTCACCCGGTGTGTTCCCACGGTCAGTGACGTATTGGGCGCTGGACCAGTGCGGGTCATTCGTATCTGTTTATTTGAGTTGTCCGAAACGTCCGGTTCTATCCAGCTGGCCTCCCCAAAGTCACTCAACTTCGCCGTGTATGCAATTTGGTCAAGGGGACAGTTTTTAATCTTTGGCCGCTCGTAATCTGCAAAGTCGTAGTTTTCCCTGTCATGTGATTTTAGGAATGTTTTCGAAAACGAAGCCTGCAAAATTGAGGTCTATCTAGTCACATGTTTTGGTTTTTAAAGTGCATTTGCAAAAACAAACAATCGTGAGGTGGTTTTCAAATATGTTTTTAGTTATGAAACTCTGTGGTATGTATGTACGTATGTACGTATGTACGTATGTACGTATGTGTACGTATGTACGTATGTACGTATGTACGTATGTACGTATGTACGTTATGTACGTATGTACGTATGCACGTATGTACGTATGTATGTATGTATGTATGTATGTATGTATGTATGTATGTATGTATGTATGTATGTATGTACGTATGTACGTATGTACGTATGTATGTATGTATGTATGTATGTATGTAATTAAGTATGTAGTGACACGCACGTAGTGACAATACTCTCAACTAAAATGAAAGTGTAAGTAATGTCAGCTTGTGCATACTAGCCACAATTATCACAACATGTTGTGTTGGCCATGCATTTACCTCAGCCGACATATTCGATGAGCAATATTACGGCTAGTTTGTGATAGACAGATAATTTTTTGTGTCGGCTTCAAGAACCATTCGTCGGCCGACAAGCTGGGGCCTGCTGGTGAATATTTAATGACTACGCGACACATACCTGATTTAAATGTAGGCAGGCAGTTCCTTTACCAGGAAGAAGAGGGCGTAGTAATTCGTAAGAGGACATTTGCTGCGCAGAACGTGTGGAAATAGGACAACACTGACCATCGAAGGGTTTATCATTTAATGCTATTCGGCAATATTTCCGATAAGTCTTTTTTGAAACTAGATCTTTTGATTAACATTTGACCATGGTTCGGGTTGGAAATGTACACATCGTGAGCATTAATACGGGCTTATTAACGTAATTAAATTCAAGTTAACGAATAGTATACTGTCAATGTATTCGCTACAGTCTTAAGAACATTTTGCATTAATTAAACAAATAGGTGCATTCTCCTTCCAAGTGATGCAACCCGAAGTTGCCGAGGTGCCTCACCTTGACAAAGGGGAGTGCCGCCCCGCCAGCGCCCCGTGTGGCTGCACACCCGTACACCGTTTTGTCCGGCCGGCACGCGGTAGCCGTCATCACACACGTAGTTGGCGGTGCTCTCAAAGTACCGGTGGTACACATCGCTATATTCTATCTTACCGTGGGCAGGACTGGACAGCATGGGACAGCTGACCTCTACAAGAATACATAACCAGATCAACTTAGTCTGAGTTAGCAATATGTGCGAATAATGTACGAAATAACACGTGATACATTAACAAGCAGGCAGTCGTGCGTCTTGAGTTTAGAACATGGACCATTTAAACAACAAACACACATTTAAACAACACTATTTTCCTGTCTTTTTTGTTTTTCTTAATAATATACTGTTTCATGTAATTAACTGAATTATAATGCTCACACATCAGCAATGATTTGCGAAGGGCGAAAACGCTCTACAAGCATAATTGTGCAACGACCTATTAGAGAAATGGACATACTCTCACAGTGCGGTGCCCTGCTGGACCAATCACTGCTTCGACGACACGTCAGTGACGAGTGACCCTTCAAGTTGTAGCCAGTCGAACACCAGTAGTGGCAAGTGCCGCCATATCTGTAGTCAGTGCTAGGGCTGCATGAACACAATGTAGAATACGTTCAAGTAGGGCCCATTAAGGTGATGTCATCACTTAATACATTCTACGTGTAATTGTGTACATCTCATAAGACTAGTATATCATTGATCGCGAAAATGTTCAAATTGAAAACAAAACAAACACTTTATAGTGTCTCCTATTTTGGAACGTTTTATTTTGAACGTACTTAGTTGTCACATGACTAGTTATCACGTGACTAGTTATAACGTGACTTTTTATCACGTTAGTAGTTATCACTTGACTAGTTGTAACGCCTCCCCCACTTGAATTAAGCACAACAGGATTAAAAAATACGTCCCTTCCTGTTAATATTTACCCAGCAGAAAAGATAATCTCCTTTTAAAGATATTTCCGAATTTCGATCCTATGTAAAACTCAACTTATAATGCCAGACCAAACATATATCTGGACAGTAAGACATATCTTCGAACATTGACCATTTCACACTATTCGTTTAAATGCTTAATTGGTCAAACAGGACTTGAGATTGAAACGTCGATAGCCATATTAGGTGTCGCTAACCTGCACACGTGGTAGCCGTTCTCGACAGCACTTGGTGGTGGACAACGGACCACTGCAGCGAGAAACACAAATCAACTACAGACTAGTAACACTATCTACATCATATGCACGACACATTCAGTAGTGCCTAGGTCATTTAATTTATAGGTGCACATTTGAAGTACTAAACAAAGAGGATGTTCTCATATGCTTGTAGAGCTCTATCAAGCCAGGCCCTACAGAGGCTGTACGTCTCATTCTCGGCGGATCTCACGTTGTAGATGCAATTTGTCCTATTATGGGAAACAGTCAGCCAAGCTCCATTTAACGCGCAGTTTGTTTTATTAAATGTGTTTATTACATAGCCATTATGTCAAACAAAAAGCGAACGCGGTTGACAAATCGGCTGCTTCACTAACCAGAGATGCGAATCTCGAAGCTACACTTGGCGAAGTTGCCCGCCTTGTCTCTAGCTCCGTACGACACCGTTGTCGTACCCTCCGAGTAGCGTTGGCCCGACCGGTGCCATGACTGGCAGTAGGCCCTATACAGCAAACAATGCGAACAGTTTTAATTATTAGATTGAGATATTGAGAAAAAGATCCAACTACGCCGTGTGTGTGAACGCGCGCGTACGAACGTGCGTGCGCGCGCGTGTGTGTATGTGTGTGTATGTGTATATATATATATATATATATATATATGTATGTGTGTGTGTGTGTGTGTGTGTGTGTGTGTGTGTGTGTGTGTGTTGGTGTGTTTGTGCGCGCGTGTGTGTGTTTGAGCGTTGGTGTATTTGTGCGTACGCTGTGTGTGTGTCTATGTGTGTATGTGTTTGCGCGCGCGTGTGTATGTATGTATGTGTGTGTGTGTGTGGTGCGTGCGTGCGTGCGTGCGTGTGTGTGTGTGTGTGTGTGTGTGTGTGTGTGTGTGTGTGTGTGTGTGTGTGTGTGTGTGTGTGTGTGTGTGTGTGTGTGTGTGTGTGTGTGTGTGTGCTTGTGATAGAGTGAGTTCGATCTTGTAGGTGTGCGCTTGTGCTTGAGCATGATTTGACCCCTGTTGTACGGCCGTAATATGAAATAATAGTTATTGATATTTTGCCTTATTGCGTAAACTACGTACGTGACTGAGCCGTCTCGATCGTCGATTGCGCTAGGTCCCTCCCAGTACACTCTCGTTGAGTCCTGATAGGGGTCGGCCGTCCTGTCTATGTCCGGGGGACAATGAATCGTCGGTGGGGTGCGATCTGTATGTGACACACGTAGACACTACTTGTGGGTAGCTACTTACAGTAAATAAGCAGTGACCATTTCTTTATCAAATAGAAACAAAATTCCCTACTACCTTAACTTTTAAGACAAAATAGCATTTTCTATTTCGAGGATTTTCCTTTAGGACTTTGTCCGTTGTGGGTTACGTTGACTAATATTCGTTTATTCGAACATTCTCATCAAACACGTCCACATGATTACTACAAGAGACTGATAGAATGTTGTGCTGAAGTAGGATGCGAAAATCTGAGCGTACTGGTCGGAGTCCATTATGCGAACAAAACGGCCCGCAGCACACCGAGAAGGCGCGCGCAGTGGGTGTCTCTCTATGTCATCGCTGGGACAAGGATTCGACGGCTGACGTACCTGGAGGAATTCGATTGTCCCGACTGTCACGGCGACACAGAGCGTCTATCCCAGGAATCTTGCAAGCAAGGTGCACCACCGTAGAAACAACATCCTTAACCACGTTCTTCACAGCATGATAGACACTTTTAAGCCAACCACGTTTATAGCGCCGCACAACTTGACTGCCCGCCTCTTTCACATCGGGAAGAAAAGATAATGCAACATACAAATTGTGATTCATTTCATTCGCGGAGCAGGTTTTTATAATTCTCTGAGGAGTCTAAGCGATCCAGAGAGGACACTTGTGTACTAACAAGTGCACTACACCTAAAGCATATGGTTTTATCTTCGTTACAGTTTCCGGATCCGCATGTGAATTTTTATAATGAATTTGTATCGTGTAAATACGGCAAATGATAATGGATTCGAAATTTAGACTAAACTACATGATATGCACGATTTAATGGTGCCTCCTGTCAAAGAATGTGGACAGATGTATATGAGAAATTGTTCACTTGATTTTGATATTATATTATATATATATATATATATATATATATATATATATAATATATATATATATATATAATATAATAGATACAAATCAATAATACAATAATAGCATAGTTCAATAATGTGAACAAGTTGCTTGTGGTATTTAGATAAGTCACCGCCTGCTGCTAGTAACGCACCTGTGCATTTCAGTACGGCACCATTCCAGTACCCTCCGTTGTCACAGACCCGACTCACAGCCTCGACACCGGTACACCTGAAAATATGTAAAATCTTGGCAAGTCTGTAATAAGAATTTTTAATCAGAATAAATATCTACAAAATTAGCAAATATGCACAAAACAATTGTGGTCCCTTTTCGTGTCTTTTAGGTATAATTTACCCTGAGTAGACTGTGAAATGAGACTTTTAAGAAACATTCTGATGGAATGTGTATGAGAAGCCGTCCGCAACCCCATAGAACTAACGTGGTACCGACAAGTATCGGTAGGTGACGTACCCGAGTGTGCAGTTTGTCCCGACGGGCGCGAGGTTCGTGGCTAAATACGGAACTGTTTGGTTGTCTTTGTCGAAACATCGGCTAACAACACCGGAACGCACCAGTGCCTTCAAAGAACAACCTTCGCTGGCAGCACCGGCCAGTGATTTGCCACTCTGAAAAAATACGTCACTATCATTATTAGTAAGTAGTTTGTTTATTTTAAACCACAACAATTAAGAAAAACACATCCCGTTAATAACAAAATAAAATAAGTGTCAACATAATATAAACAAGTAATCACGAGTGTCAGTGTAAAGCGGGTGAAGGGAAGTGAACATATAAACAAGTAATCACGAGTGTCAGTGTAAAGCGGGTGAAGGGAAGTGAACATATAAACAAGTAATCACGAGTGTCAGTGGAAAGGGGGTGAAGGGAAGTGAACATATAAACAAGTAATCACGAGTGTCAGTGGAAAGGGGTGAAGGGAAGTGAACATATAAACAAGTAATCACGAGTGTCAGTGGAAAGGGGGTGAAGGGAAGTGAACATATAAACAAGTAATCACGAGCGTCAGTGTAAAGGGGGTGAAGGGAAGTGAACATATAAACAAGTAATCACGAGTGTCAGTGGAAAGGGGGTGAAGGGAAGTGAACATATAAACAAGTAATCACGAGTGTCAGTGGAAAGGGGGTGAAGGGAAGTGAACATATAAACAAGTAATCACGAGTGTCAGTGGAAAGGGGGTGAAGGGAAGTGAACATATAAACAAGTAATCACGAGTGTCAGTGGAAAGGGGTGAAGGGAAGTGAACATATAAACAAGTAATCACGAGTGTCAGTGGAAAGGGGGTGAAGGGAAGTGAACATATAAACAAGTAATCACGAGTGTCAGTGGAAAGGGGGTGAAGGGAAGTGAACATATAAACAAGTAATCACGAGTGTCAGTGGAAAGGGGGTGAAGGGAAGTGAACATATAAACAAGTAATCACGAGTGTCAGTGGAAAGGGGGTGAAGGGAAGTGAACATATAAACAAGTAATCACGAGTGTCAGTGGAAAGGGGGTGAAGGAAGTGAACATATAAACAAGTAATCACGAGTGTCAGTGTAAAGGGGGTGAAGGGAAGTGAACATATAAACAAGTAATCACGAGTGTCAGTGGAAAGGGGGTGAAGGGAAGTGAACATATAAACAAGTAATCACGAGTGTCAGTGGAAAGGGGGTGAAGGGAAGTCAACATATAAAAAAGTAATCACGAGTGTCAGTGGAAAGGGGGTGAAGGGAAGTGAACATATAAACAAGTAATCACGAGTGTCAGTGTAAAGGGGGTGAAGGGAAGTGAACATATAAACAAGTAATCACGAGTGTCAGTGGAAAGGGGGTGAAGGGAAGTCAACATATAAACAAGTAATCACGAGTGTCAGTGGAAAGGGGGAAGGGAATGAACATATAAACAAGTAATCACGAGTGTCAGTGGAAAGGGGGTGAAGGGAAGTGAACATATAAACAAGTAATCACGAGCGTCAGTGTAAAGGGGGTGAAGGGAAGTGAACATATAAACAAGTAATAACGAGTGTCAGTGGAAAGGGGGTGAAGGGAAGTGAACATATAAACAAGTAATCACGAGTGTCAGTGGAAAGGGGTGAAGGGAAGTGAACATATAAACAAGTAATCACGAGTGTCAGTGGAAAGGGGTGAAGGGAAGTGAACATATAAACAAGTAATCACGAGTGTCAGTGGAAAGGGGTGAAGGGAAGTGAACATATAAACAAGTAATCACGAGTGTCAGTGGAAAGGGGGTGAAGGGAAGTGAACATATAAACAAATAATCACGAGAGTCAGTGGAAAGGGGGAAGGGAAATGAACATATAAACAAGTAATCACGAGTGTCAGTGGAAAGGGGGTAAAGGGAAGTCAACATATAAACAAGTAATCACGAGTGTCAGTGTAAAGGGGGTGAAGGGAAGTGAACATATAAACAAGTAATCACGAGTGTCAGTGGAAAAGGGGGTGAAAGGAAGTCAACATATAAACAAGTAATCACGAGTGTCAGTGGAAAGGGGGAAGGGAATGAACATATAAACAAGTAATCACGAGTGTCAGTGAAAGGGGGTAAGGGAAGTGAACATATAAACAAGTAATCACGAGTGTCAGTGGAAAGGGGGTGAAGGGAAGTGAACATATAAACAAGTAATCACGAGTGTCAGTGGAAAAGGGGTGAAGGGAAGTGAACATATAAACAAGTAATCACGAGTGTCAGTGGAAAGGGGGTGAAGGGAAGTGAACATATAAACAAGTAATCACGAGTGTCAGTGTAAAGGGGTGAAGGGAAGTGAACATATAAACAAGTAATCACGAGTGTCAGTGTAAAGGGGGTGAAGGGAAGTGAACATATAAACAAGTAATCACGAGTGTCAGTGGAAAAGGGGTGAAAGGAAGTCAACATATAAACAAGTAATCACGAGTGTCAGTGGAAAAGGGGTGAAAGGAAGTCAACATATAAACAAGTAATCACGAGAGTCAGTGGAAAGGGGGGAAGGGAAATGAACATATAAACAAGTAATCACGAGTGTCAGTGGAAAGGGGGTAAAGGGAAGTCAACATATAAACAAGTAATCACGAGCGTCAGTGGAAAGGGGGTGAAGGGAAGTGAACATATAAACAAGTAATCACGAGTGTCAGTGGAAAGGGGGTGAAGGGAAGTGAACATATAAACAAGTAATCACGAGTGTCAGTGGAAAGGGGGTGAAGGGAAGTCAACATATAAACAAGTAATCACGAGTGTCAGTGTAAAGGGGGTGAAGGGAAGTGAACACATAAACAAGTAATCACGAGTGTCAGTGGAAAAGGGGTGAAGGGAAGTCAACATATAAACAAGTAATCACGAGTGTCAGTGGAAAAGGGGTGAAGGGAAGTGAACATACAAACAAGTAATCACGAGCGTCAGTGTAAAGGGGGTGAAGGGAAGTGAACATATAAACAAGTAATCACGAGTGTCAGTGTAAAGGGGGTGAAGGGAAGTGAACATATAAACAAGTAATCACGAGTGTCAGTGGAAAGGGGGTGAAGGGAAGTGAACATATAAACAAGTAATCACGAGTGTCAGTGGAAAAGGGGTGAAGGGAAGTGAACATATAAACAAGTAATAACGAGTGTCACTGTAAAGGGGGTGAAGGGAAGTGAACATAAAAACAAGTAATCACGAGTGTCAGTGGAAAGGGGGTGAAGGGAAGTGAACATATAAACAAGTAATCACGAGTGTCAGTGTAAAGGGGGTGAAAGGAAGTCAACATATAAACAAGTAATCACGAGTGTCAGTGGAAAGGGGGTGAAAGGAAGTCAACATATAAACAAGTAATCACGAGCGTCAGTGTAAAGGGGGTGAAGGGAAGTCAACATATAAACAAGTAATCACGAGTGTCAGTGTAAAGGGGGTGAAAGGAAGTGAACATATAAACAAGTAATCACGAGTGTCAGTGGAAAGGGGGTGAAGGGAAGTCAACATATAAACAAGTAATCACGAGTGTCAGTGTAAAGGGGGTGAAGGGAAGTGAACATATAAACAAGTAATCACGAGTGTCAGTGTAAAGGGGGTGAAAGGAAGTGAACATATAAACAAGTAATCACGAGTGTCAGTGTAAAGGGGGTGAAGGGAAGTCAACATATAAACAAGTAATCACGAGTGTCAGTGTAAAGGGGGTGAAGGGAAGTGAACATATAAACAAGTAATCACGAGTGTCAGTGGAAAGGGGGTGAAGGGAAGTGAACATATAAACAAGTAATCACGAGTGTCAGTGGAAAGGGGGTGAAGGGAAGTCAACATATAAACAAGTAATCACGAGTGTCAGTGTAAAGGGGGTGAAAGGAAGTGAACATATAAACAAGTAATCACGAGTGTCAGTGGAAAGGGGGTGAAGGGAAGTGAACATATAAACAAGTAATCACGAGTGTCAGTGGAAAGGGGGTGAAGGGAAGTGAACATATAAACAAGTAATCACGAGTGTCAGTGGAAAGGGGGTGAAGGGAAGTGAACATATAAACAAGTAATCACGAGTGTCAGTGGAAAGGGGGTGAAGGGAAGTGAACATATAAATAAGTAATCACGAGTGTCAGTGGAAAAGGGGTAAACGGAAGTCAAACACTTACATGTGATATATTCCCAACCAGTATAAATACGTGTTGTATAAATAAATATATATATATATATATATATATATATAAAGTTATAATTCCATCCAAAAATGGAATATACAGTACAAACGCGATGTAATATCTTGCGAGAAATATTATTTGTTCTAATACATAGATAGACGATGGCACTTAGAGCTGTGTTAATGTCTGCATCGTCATGTTGCCGGTAATACTTCCGTGTAAGGGACTCCCAACTCATACTATTCGACATTGCGCTCTACCTACCTAACTAATACATACAAAGTAATGAATTCGAATATATAAATAAAACAATAGATGAGCGTAAAACAAATAAAAATAACAAGTGATCGTGATGTGACGTGAGTGTTTGTATTTTTACCTCATTTAGTAAAGAAATTGCAACCAGTTGTTGTTAGTGCCACATCAGTATGACACTGTGGTGTGTTTGTTGTGTTCAGTACCTTTGTTTTCAGGTCGTAAGTATGTTATAAATTACTAAATAAACGTTTTTCAACCAACGCAATGGGTTGTTTATCGAAGAGGGGTGTACTGCTTGATGACGCATATTCTAAATATCTTTGAGGCAGTGTCGTTTTCCCTGAGTTGTTCATCTAGTCATAGGTGCTTCTTGATTTAAGACTAACTTGCTTGCTAATTTGACCTAACGCAACATTTAGGATTCGCCCGTCTTTTCCAACGTAAGAATACACAATAGAAAGTTGTTTTAGTTTCTGTGAAGATTTTTTAATGGTGGTTGAGTAGAAGATATTATTTTTGCGCAACGCGGCATCAGAGTTGTCAAATTATGGCATATATCTTTCGGTGTTTTTTTCTTTTTTGATATATCTGTGTCATTTTGATTGGTGACGTCATCACGACAAATCAATGTCTAGTTCTAGCATATATGAAGAGTGTCAGGTTTGAAAGTGGTTTGTAGGACATTGAAGTATTTAAATTTCATGAAATTTCACATGGCACTTATGTCAGTGAAGGTTAAATATGATGGGAAATTTTCATTAACAGATCTACTCATATTTTGTAGGAAATGGTGAAAACTTTGAATGGACGCTTATGAGAAAATATATAAAAAACCGCTTAAGTAGAGAACGACACGCACACGCACACGCACACGCACACGCACACGCACACGCACACGCACACGCAGCCGCAGCCGCAGCCGCAGCCGCAGCCGCAGCCGCAGCCGCAGCCGCAGCCGCAGCCGCAGCCGCAGCCGCAGCCGCAGCTACTGCTCGAACTAACGCATGCCCATTGTTGAACCACAGCGCCTTACCGCGGCCAGCACAAGAACCAGTGTCATGGTCATCGGCCACCACATCTTCTTCTCGTTTAACTTCTGCTTCAACTGTTCACCGGAACGCCTGGAACGAACGTATGTAATCATTCAGTTGTCTGTGTGTGACCGTTATCAAGAGATACAAAGCTATTAAAACCGTTCTCATGTGATTTTTTGACAACACGTTTTTAGGCGAAACGAAGACAGAACAAAATTGCGCTATTCGAACAAAATGCTCAGTGATCTCAGATTGTCAGAGCGGGCAAACATTGACAAAAACAGGTTTCACTCAGTGCAGGTAAATGACGTGCGCTATTGGCAGTACACATACAACTATGTCAGGTAATAACCAGTAGCACACTGCGTACTACACACGGCCGTGACGCTCGCAAAGTGCCGTTCTTGGCTCAGTGAATGTACTGATGCATTCTATATGATGACAATCGTGTCGGCAACTCGGAGTAGTTGAACCAACAACATAAGAAGACAACGAGAGAAAAACAAAAAATAGACAAATATCTAAAATATATTTTGTAATGCAAAAGCCACCATTCAATATGTTTCCACCATAAATATAAACTGTAAATGGCCCTTCCCGGCAGGTTCATTCTGGTATAATATTGCCGCTCCGGGAGGAGGTACAATGAGGGGGAAGAACAATGCCGCGCACCAGTGAGGCGGGGAGAGACCACGAACTCTTCGCTGATGTCCACACACAGTGGGCAATAGCTGTATGAGGACACGCCCTACGAAAACACAACTTTTGTTGGTCAGATGCAAAATGCACCCACCTTATATTATGCTAATATTTATGAAGGTTCATCGTCTATTTACTTTAAATTATTGTTTTTCTCAGAGTAAATCAAATAATTTCAATGCATTTCTGCGCCGCAATGGGCACTGTCTCTAACGCCGCAATGGGCACTGTCTCTAACGCCGCAATGGGCACTGTCTCTAACGCCGCAATGGGCACTGTCTCTAACGCCGCAATGGGCACTGTCTCTAACGCCGCAATGGGCACTGTCTCTAACGCCGCAATGGACACTGTCTCTAACGCCGCAATGGGCACTGTCTCTAACGCCGCAATGGGCACTGTCTCTAACGCCGCAATGGGCACTGTCTCTAACGCCGCAATGGGCACTGTCTCTAATGCCGCAATGGACACTGTCTCTAACGCCGCAATGGGCACTGTCTCTAACGCCGCAATGGGCACTGTTCTAACGCCGCAATGGACACTGTCTCTAACGCCGCAATGGGCACTGTCTCTAACGCCGCAATGGGCACTGTCTCTAACGCCGCAATGGACACTGTCTCTAACGCCGCAATGGGCACTGTCTCTAACGCCGCAATGGACACTGTCTCTAACGCCTCTATTTTAAAGATTTACAAGATTGAACAAGATTGCCACCTAGAGATTCAACTCTAGATGGCAGGTGGACTAGGAAGCCATTTGGCTTATCGAGAGTCTAACCTATATATCTAAGTATACCCCGCCCGTCTTAGGTATATGTCGATTTTATTTTTAAATATATTAACACTACTAGCACCTACACAATCAGCTGATAATCTGTTCCATTAAATTTCTAATATCTAGTTTACACTGTTTCTTTGCTAATGTAACTCCATGTCCTCTAGTCCTCTCTTCCTTGACTGTGAAAAAAAAATATTTCTGTCAATATTTTCATATCCATTCAATATTCTAAACACTCAATCTGATCTCCTCTCAATCTTCTGGTTTCTAGTGTTGTTAAACCACATTCTTTTAGACGCATTTCATAACTAATATTCCTGAGTTTTGGTATAATTTTGGTTGCTCTCCTTTGTACTCTTTCTAGCATATCAATATCCTTCTTGCGATATGGCCGCCATGCTTGTATACAATATTCTAAGTGAGGCCTAACTATTGTTTTATACAGCGGTATTATTAGTTCTTTTTCTTCGTACACTATATTTCGCCTAATTAATCCAAGAATTTGGTTTCCCTTCGCTGCTGCAATTCCACACTGCTCTGATACCTTCATGTCAGCACTAATAGTTAACCCTAAGTCCTTTTACTTTAAGGTAGTATTTAGTACAGTACCACCCATTGTATATTGTGCATCTTCATTCCCATGTCCTGTGTGAAGGCACTTACACTTTCCAAAATTAAACAGCATTTGCCACTTCTCAGACCATTCTATCAACTTGTTAAGATCATCTTGTAAATGCTGTCTATCTGCATCACTTTTAATTTTCCTAAACACTTTTGTGTCGTCCGCAAACTTCAACACCTTGCTTGTTATGTCATCATCCAAATCATTGATATATATATTAAGAATAAAATAGGTCCCAGTACTGATCCCTGCGGTACTCCACTCAAAACCGATTTCCAGTTTGAAGCCTCCCCATCAACTACTACTCTTTCTTTTATCAATAAGCCATTTTTTATCCAGTTGATCATTCCATTTCCTATGCCATGGGCCTTTAGTTTAAGTAGTAGTCTTTGGTGTGGCACTTTGTCATAGGCTTTTTTAAAATCTAAGTAGATTATATCTACTGGTGATCCCTCATCTACCCACTTTGTGACATCTTCCAAAAAACATAACATATTTGTTAAGCATGACCTCGCTTTTAAAAACCCATGTTGAGATGGGTTTATCAATTTATTTTTAACAAGAAAATCAACCAGGTGATCTTTAATTAGTCTTTCTAATAGTTTGCAAATCACCGATTGGCTATCTTTATCTATGCCTCTAGTATTTGGCTTCTCTGTGTATCCCCCCTGCGAAACTAGTTAAAAAAGTTGCAACCTGTTCCATTGTCCACCGATCGAAGAAGGTTCTCGGAGAACACTGCTGCGCCCTTTCCGCTTAGATGGAGGCCATCTCTCATATACATGTCTTCTTTCCCAACAAAATATCCCCACAAATCTACAAATCCAACTCTTTCTTCTTCACACATCTGCTCTAATAGTGCGTTAATTGTCATCCTCTTGCACTTTCTAAATGTTGTTCCCCTTCCCCTCATCACTGGCAAGATTCCTGAGAGTATGATCTGTTCAGCTCTCGTCTTCTTCAGTGTTTGTACCAACTCTCTGTATCTCTTTACTATCCTGGTTGTTCCATCCCTGTCTGCATTGTTCGTCCCTACATGTACTAATATAGACCCCCTTGGCCATGCCCCAATATGTTCTCTACCCGTTCAGTCACATGCTCTATCCTAACCCCCGGAAGACAAACAACAACGTCTTCTCCTTTGCTTAATGTCCTGTCTGTCTTTCGCAAAATGGAGTCTCCCATAAATACCCTTTCTGTTCTCAATGCCCCCTCGATCACTGCTTCAGAGTAGCTCCTCCGTTTTGCATCTCCCTGGTTGCTGACTTTTCCCCCTGCCGCTTTCTCTGTTGTTCCTTTCTTTCCGGTCTCTTTTCTTCCTGTCATCGTCCTTGTTATTGACTTCCGTTTGGTCACATCACCTCTCACTTCCTCTCTTCCATTCGTCTTTCCTCCTGTCGCATCTACTTCTCTCATCTCCTGTCCCCTTGTCCCTCCCTCCTTCTCTACTGTCACTTTCTCCCCTGTCACCTTCCTGCATGTCATGTTTCCTGTTGTTCTTTCTCCATTTGTTGTCCTTGCAATTACCCTCCCTCCACTCTCCACCCCCTTCACAATATCCGTTAGCCTAGCTAACTCTGCTGTCAGACAGTCCACTTTCCAACACCCTAAACATTGGAACGTAAACCCTTCCTCCGTTGTCTCTGACCACGTTTTTCCGCACCCCGATACGGCAAAATCCACCAAGCTGTGGCAGTGGTTACACACCAAGTGCCTCCTTGCCTTCACTTGCCGCTTGCAAGGTGCCATATTATGATTTGTCAAAATCAACTCTTAGTTTAAACCAACTTAGTCTTTAGAAAGACTGTTTGTTTATTGTGTACAGCAACTGCAACACACGTTATGTTATAAACAACTTACTACCTATGCTACCATGAACAATAAGTTTAGTCTGTACTGGTACCGTTCCCTAGCGGAAACGTTGGACACTACCTATATAAACAAACAAGGGTTTCCTACTAAAACGCTTGCTTATTTTTAATAACAATGATACCTATTCACAGTATTATCTTACATATGTAGTTGTTACTCTTATTGCTTTATCTCTTATATACTATATCAAATAAAGAGATTTGCTCAATCTTGTTTACAATTTGTCGAAGCCTAGATTACCCTATTATCACCCAGTATACTAATCTGTTCAAAAATACTGTTAACTAACAAACTTTAACCAAAACTACTACTCAATACATGTCCAGTACAACTTTATGAATAACCTTAACACAAGAATAATACTTATCAATCAATATTTCCGCTTGTTTTTCAAATGTTATACACCACCAATTTCAAACCTCTACATCCGACACTGTCTCTACCGCCGCAATGGACACTGTCTCTAACGCTGCAATGAGAGGACAATTATACGCCAGCACTGAGCTGTGGGTATTACTTCCGTCACTCAAGATTTCCTTATTAACCTGGGAATTCCCCCCACAGATAGGTGGTTATACAAATCATGACTATGTGATCAAGTGGGACCTACTTACCCCATGACTCAAGTTTTCCGCAATCTTATCCTTGGCAGGCGAGTTTGTTTGTGCTAAACAATAGTCACGTGATCCAACCTTCACAGGGTAGACGCAGCTCATGACATGAGAGGGCGATGACAAGAGGTGTTACGATAGTTACAGGCAGGTGGCGCCACCACACGGAATACAATTTAACCGCGTTTCGTTTGTTTTGTTTCCGTATACATTTGCGTCACCCGCGAAGAAAATGTGAACGTTCGCAAGCCATTTATACCTAGGTTGTTATCACAACTTACACATAATACATTGCGTCCAAATTGGGGGTGGATTTGTTCAATTATAAATATTCCGCTCTTCCAACGTACGGGATTACTGTACCGCAGTGGAATGCCGGATCAAGTAGATGTGAAGGGACTGTAATCGATATCCAATAAACATACGATAGATATGTGACAATTCACCCACCTCGAGGCTCTATTCGTGACCAGTTATCAACCGTCGTCGACTCAAACCCGTCCGAGGAAGTCGGCCCCAGATAACAACAATGTCGGCACACACACACACACAAGACGTCAACGCCGCTAGTCCCAGCGGACAAATCATCACGAGTGTGTGACGTCAACGCCGCTGGTCCCAGCGCACCAATCATCACGAGTGTGTGACGTCATACGCCGCTAAGCCACGCCAGAAAAAATGGTAATCTTTGATTGACATGTCACGCTTGAGTTGCGTAGCCGCTAGTGTTCAACCTACCGTGACTGAGCGAGCGCTAAGCGTGGCATTCGTGGTGGGACGGTGTCAACGGAAAACATTACCCATAAAAACAGTGTGAACGCGAAGAGCTGCTCTACCTCCTCCTCAATGTCAAGGCTCTCTCCGCACCGTGAGAGCTAGCGTTGCGCCATAGGGTTCTTTGGCGAGAGTAACTATAATAACTAGTTACATTTGGTATTATGGACATAATTAGAAAAGAGCTACGTTTTGTTTTGGGATTAATTTCAAAACACTTCCCTAAATGTAATTTGTAGATCAGGACAGTGAGATAAGATAAATTTATTTCAGAATAGTCCTTAATATAAGAGAGAGAGAGAGAGAGAGAGAGGTAGAGAGGTAGAGAGGTAGAGAGAGGGGTAGACAGAGGGGGAGGGGAGAGAGTGAGTGACATAGTGACAGAGAGAACAATTGTATTTTCGACCAAAGATTTTCGACGCATAACTTTTGACGTAGATTTATTTACAACGTAATAATTCGAAAATCAACATTCCCCTATAGCAGCGAAACTCGATAATTACATGTCAAAATTCGACAATTTCAGCATACCGACAATCGAATGTGAAAAATCGACAATCTAACATTGTGGAATTATGACCCTAATATCGTCCCATGTGGGTGCGACGGATGGTTGAGCAGTGACGTCAACGAGCGGTGGCTCGAAGACCTGGGTGTCAATTCACTTTCACTTTCCCTGATATTTACACTAGATAGCACTGACCGACCCGGGCCAGTGTTACAGAGAATGACGCACACCAGTATTTCCTTATCACATGCCAGGTAGATCTGTTGTGTTGCCAGTTTGTATAACATTTCTCAGGTCTCAGGTGCTTTCCTCCAAACAGCCCAAACTTGGGCTAACGCAGGAGTTTGTAGTGCTTCTTGTGCGCATGCGTTAGGTAGTATGTTTGTTTGTTTGTTTGTTTGTTTGTTAGAGCTTGTTTGTTTGTTTGTTTGTTTGTTTGTTTGTTTTACATGCTCGGGGGTAAAAGGAGACACTGTAGTGTTGATGCGGCACCTGGTGGCTATGTAATGGCCACGGTTTTTTTTATTGTTTTAATAGGCCCGGTGTTGGTGTAATGTTGATTATGTTTATTTAATATTTTGTACAATGTCATGGCTTGTTTGAGAATCGTGCGTCGCTCAAGAGTGGGCCATCCAAGGGTGGCTATTAGGTCTGTTGTGACTGTTTGGCGTCGATGGTCATTCTTTGACAAAACTGGCTGCACAGTGCTGTACTTTTTAAAGATGCCTAATTTGGGTAGTAGTGTGTGGATTCCACCTAGGAGAGACATATTCAAGTTTTGGTCGGACTAGCATGTTATAGGCAGTTTCTTTTACATCAGGTTTGCATGGTCCGATGGTTCGTTTGATCATACCTAAAACTGTTGATGATTTGGAAGCTATGTCAGTGATATGATTCGCTCAGGTTAGTTTAGTATCTAATTTTATTCCAAGATATGGGTGGCTGGAGACTGTGGAGAGTGGCACACCACAGAGGGAATACGAATGTAGTTTGGGTTTTGTTTTGTTTGATATTGGGGATGCACACATTTGGGGATGTTAAACTCCATTTGCCATTTGTTGGACCATGTTTGTAGTTGGATCAGGTCAGATTGGAGGATGTTACTATCAGTTTCCAGTGTGATGTTGCGATATGTGACGCTGTCATCAGCAACGAGTCGCATGGGAGATTGAATGTTGTTGTTTATGTCATCTAGCTTGTTTATGTCATCGGCTAGGATTATTGCGGTCAACTAACGAAGTAAGATTATTCCTGAAGAAGTTAAATGTTGTGAATGTTGTTGCTGTCTTATTTGACCTAGGTCTGTATGGTGATGCAGTGGTAGGTAATCCAGTAGAACTGTTTGATCTCAGACATTTAACTGTGCGATGGTCTTCCAGGTGGACTGTATATGTAGTGTGTTGTCGTAGAATTTGTGTCTTTTCTGGTTTTGTTTTTG